>JAPMOR010122446.1:498734-557675 GCA_026543865.1 Argiope aurantia | reverse complement strand
CGCATTCATGCCAGATGCTAAGATGAATGCAAAGCATTTAAGCAAAAGTAAGTAAGAATTTCATCTGATTTTTTATTACAAGATTAACCCTTTGCACTCTGAAAAGTAGTCGGATGCATAACTATGCACTTAATACAAGAACTTGTTTATTGTTAAAAAAAATTAGTATATAATTGTTTTAAATTGAATTTCCCCGAAAAATTAATCTTCATCTTTTTACCATACTGTAGGCATTTTTACAATCAAAATTGAAAAATAAATAAATAAATAAATCGTCAAAATGATGCACCGTCTTGAATGGTGCCCGAGAGGAATCATCAGAGTGCAAAGGGTTAAAGCATATTTTGTATGCCAGTAATGGCACATATATGTCAAATACCATAATGAATAGAAATCATTTAAGAAAGGAAAAAAGTACAAATTTCAGTTGGTTTTCTGTTACATTTGAATTAAAGAACATTTTATAGCTGGGTATTCTTTTTCTTTTCACCTCTCCAAAAGGATTTCAGTCTGTTCATGAAGGCTGTAAGAAGCGATTGGATACTAAAACAAATTTTTCTGTAATACGGATGCACAAATGTATTATCATCGAGAAATCACTTAGGTTTCTAATGAAGCCGAAGAACTGTTTAAAGGTTTGCAATCCATATTTTTCATCAAATACTTGATTGTTCTCATCATATGTTTAACGTAGTTTAATCATAAATGGTTCTTGTGCCAGTAAACTTCATCAAATCAAATCAAATACTCGAATGACTTTCCTCGTCGTGCTGGTTCAAACTCATGACAGAGAACATTAGCATTTGTCTGGCAACTCTTCCTTTTTATGTATATGAAAACTTTGGAAGAGAACTACATAAAAAAACTTTGATAACAAATTAAAGTTTTTTTTCTTTGTCTTCTAAAGGGATGTAGGTGACTCGCACATTGGCGATGTTCCTTAGATGAAATTGGTGCATTCTTGGTGCATGAAATTGCTGGCTATTTATAATTCACCAATTGAAAAAGGAGAGATTACATATCATGATTACTAGATTTTAAAATGTAATGCTGCATCCTTTAGAACTGTGCCATCTGGAAACAAAAAATATAATTAAAAATTACATCACTTTTAATAAATGTATCGTATACATACGTTATCACTGTTGCGATTTGTTGGTTTTCTACAGAACTAGTCTTGAGATTTTTTGATGCACTTACATACACTTACAGAACAGCAATGAGAGCTTCAGAAATGTCCATTTGATATATAGTAATATATTGCTTGTTATTTATTTACTTTACTCCTCAGTTTCAGGGCATACGTAGGCCTTCAAACATAAGAAAAGATTTATGAACAATATGGAGCAGAAAATAATTTCTTGAGGTATCTTATCTACTACATTCATATATTATTTTTATCATAATAATGGAAGGGAATGACTTTATGAGAACAGAACTGAACACAATATATTCTAACATATACTCGATTGATCTATGTCATACGAATTAAAAAGTTTATTGTGAGAAACAATAAATATTATAATGATATAAAATGCAAAAGGATGAGTTATCTAATATATTTTAAAAATGCATTAAAAATTGTGAATTAGATGATACAAAAGTCTGCATTTTTACATCCTTGAAATACAGACATAACTAAATCTTGGACAATGTCTTACATTTATGAGACATAGATTAAACAGCAAAGCGTTTCCATGCATTTACAATCACGGATACGAAATTAAATGATTATAAATTAATTTTACGGGCCAATTTAGTTCTAATTAATGAATTTATCAGAAGGATTTGAGAATTCAACAATGTGACATTTCCATCTAAACCCCAAATCAATCAAAACTGTTATCTCATTTCAAAATTTCCTATTGTTCATGATTTTGCGCAGGTTTAAATACCTTGAAAAATATATGAAGCATACTTATTTAAAAATTAATTAAATAATAAGCAATATTGTGTCTTTGAATTGTTAAGAGCTCGAAGTATCCTTTTATTTTATCCAAAGCTAAATTTATCCCAAAAATCATGTAAATGAATTTATAAAATTCTACTTTATAATTTATATCTATATAAAACACTAAAGCACATGTCCCGGAAATCTTTCTTAATACTTTTGGCAACAATAAAAAGTAAACAAATCATCATACGAACATTTCCGACTATTTCATTGAATATTTGTACTCTGCACATAATTTAACACTTCACTTAGATAATAAATGGAATTACAAAATGTTATTAGAAATTCTAAGAGGCGAGCTCCATGCATCCCTGAAACCATCGTCAATAAAAGGAAAGAAGATATAAACGAAGTTAATATGTAAAAAATAAGCGTCAAACAGAAAGTTTAATCCAGCGCAATCATAAACTTAACTGTGCCCAGGTAGGCAATTGTTATGACTTGCCTATGGAAATAGATGTTCTTAAATTCTTATAGCACAAAAATGATGTTTGCATTATCTTAAAACAACAACAAAAAAATGTCTTTTTAACGATATCAGTTTCATTTTTTGTACTATTATTTTTTTTTTACTTTTGATAAATTTTTTTAAAATTTAATGTGATACAAAATAGGTAACGATACTTTTAATGTTATAATTGAAGTTCAAGCTCATGAATCAAAACATGCAATCGCATACTTTTGTCAATAATAAAATTAAGATTAAAAATTCCTTCCACGGGATATTAACTTCAAACTAGGATTTTCATTATCGCTTTTATTCCGTTTATTAAATTCTTGTTTTTCAGCTTTATGAACTTAAGAACAAACAAACAAATAACTTAACAAGATTAACTTAAAAACGACGTATTCCATATTAATAATATAACAGACTTAAAAAAATCAATAATCTAGGTGAACAAATTGATAATCAAAGGCGACTAGTATTATTATATTACGGTAGAGATCATTATAGATTACATTCTAATATGATTCTTATGATAATGATAATAATCTATCATATGATTATGATAGATTATTATCATTATCATAAGAATCATATTAGAATGATAATAATCTATCATATGATTATTCTACGATGATATATTTCTACTTTTAGATTACAGGGCTAAATATTTATACACTTTCGCAATTGTAAAATCATAACAAAATGGGAAAAAAAATATTAACCAATTTGAATGGTAATCTTGAAATTTTTTTTTCAAAACTATAGTTTTATAAAATTATTAGAACATATGTTTCTGAAAATGTTAATTTATGAGATGTTTTCATCATTGAGGATTTTTTCAGTGCTTTGTCACAGTTTTTCATTTTAAATACAGCGAATTCTCTTAAAGTGTCCTCCCATATAACATGAATTCGCATATTGCGACAAGTTATCACATAGCCAGATCAGCAATAATATAAGTAGGCGCAAGATATATTTAGTATTTTCAAAGTATTTGATTTTTTTTTGTTTAAAAAAGCAAATACATATACTTGCTATTTATAAATGAACTGTGAAATAGGTAGTTATAAAAAGTAAAATTTTTCGAGCAAAATACGCAGCTATAAATTAGAGGCATGATTAGTTTTTAATAAATTCACACGATGATACATATGCCGGGATTTCTAATTACGCCGACTGTACCCCCCGCTATTCTACTTGAGTCCACTGTATAATCGATTGACTAAAGTTCTGGGTTGTTTTTGTAATGATACTAAGTAAAACTATATGCATCGATACGATAAAATATTCAAACACACAAAACACTGAAAATAATAACCAAATATTGATGACTTTTTCGATTAAAAGAATCTATAGGAATATACATTGCAGGGTTAATGAGATTATTGCTTATATTCAAGAAGAATAACAATATAAAACGCATAATCCAAATCAATTTCGGAAATATCTCATGAAAACCCTTCTATAAAATGCAACTGTGCTATTTCAGAGTCTGGATCGTTATTTTATGATTTTAACCACTGAACCGTCAAATACAAATTAATACTTTAAGAAAATGTTTCGATGATATAAATTAACGATCACTTTTATGCTGCTTTGCTTTTCTTCTTCAACTGCTTAGTTCGCTTCCAGACCTTTCCATCAAAAGCATGTTCCCTTGATTGTTTTATTTTCATTCTTCCTTTTGTTTTATGAAAGATAACATTTTAGGGAACAGTATTTCGTCCCTAAATGATATAAATGTTTCACAAAACAAGATTGTTGACAGATTATGTAAACAAAGTTATTTCACAATGAGTCGAAGTCTGACAAAGAGTGTATCTACGGAGGTAGAAATAAACAAAACTAATCTTAAAATTATTTTTTTGTGTTTAAAATAACCTCAACAGCTAAAGCCTCGAACTTTTATCATCGCTATTTTTACGTTATCATCATATACGCAGTATAGGGGGGGGGGGGAAATGTAAATATCAAAAATCCTGGAGATTTCGTTTTTTCTTTCCTCCCTCTCGGTGTGTCTAATGATACTCAAAAAGTAATGAGCTAGATGAATGAAGTTTAGCTCGTGATCCTGATATTAAGTGTGTAGGTTTAAATCAAATTTGACAGGCTGGTCTACTTTTCCGAAATTCATAATAGATTTTCTTCCATATAATATTATACGAAGATAACCAAAAAACGGGGACCTCATTTAAGAAAATAATTTAAAATTTTCAAAGCATATGGAAAATATGTGCTTGGTATTATAATTTTTAACCTTGTCACATAGTTATTGTTTATAGATGCTTGAAATTGATATAGACAAACTATATAATACTGCAAGTCTTAATTTTCTGAGATAAGGATCTTAATACTGTGTAATATGATATTTATTTATTTGTTGAAAGATCATTGTTAATTTGAATAACTAATACTTCGCCTTGTTATGCTTTTAATCAGTCTAAGTTTTATTTTCAGAAAAAAATACCCCTCGTAAGTTCTACTCGGTATGTGTAGCTCAATTAAAATTTCAATTTTGATTCTTAAAATATTTTTTATCGTTCGTAGAACGTTACTATTAATTAGAAAAGAACACGAGGTAAAAAAAATACAACAGTTCTATATTTTATATTTAGATGTGTATTATTAATTCAACAGAGAGTAAATGTGATTACGCCAAAATGTCATTTCCAGATTCTGTATTCGTTTTTCAAAGGGATAGCAAGCAAGTTGGTGTTTAAAGAAAACATTTTGTGCGCTTTCTAAATTACTTAAGCATTTCCAGACAATCACCGAAAATGTTGCAAAAATTTTATTTATAACATTTATGTACATATACATTTCCATGTCCTTAATGAAAATATAAAATAAATTTTTTTATTTGTGTACACTTTATAGTGGATATAATTAAAACTCAATTTTCAAAAATATAATGAAAATTAGGAAAAAATGCTTTACAAATCGAAAAGACAACAGTAGATTTATCATTTTTTAAAAGAATTTTTCATTCATTAATTTTTTCTTTTAAATTATTTTTCCAATACTATCGGTGGTAAAATAACTATAACAATAGTACCAGACTCGAAGTAATTATAATAATAAAATATAGACCACGGACTATCAGAGAAATTGTAATTTTGGATAATTTAAGAGAATTTTATAGATGTTAATCTAGAACAAAGTTTAATTGTATTGGACAAAAACTCAATGACCTTTGGCCAAGCCTTGCAAAGAATTTCCTCAAGCAGAAATACACAAAATTCGGGAGAAAATTATTCCTCTTTCTTCGTTTGATATATTCATTTTTTACAGATCTTTCTATCCAAAATAAGTAATTAGAGTTAAAAATAAATATAATAAAAATAATTTTGAAATATTGACTAATTTCTTTATTGGTCATAAATTTTTATCTTTATCAAATAAATTAGGTTTTCATCTATTTCATTTAGCACTATCCAACCATCAGAATTGTTTGGACCAATGCAGACCAATGCTGCAACTGCAACCTATACTATTATGTTTTACACTGAGCTGGTTTTATTTTAATATTCTTATCCGTGTTAGTAAATTTGCATTCTTTTAAACTCTGAATAATTATTTAATATTATGGAAATCAACCATTTCTGTTTTTACATTCAGTGATTTCTGAAAGTATTAAATCACAGAAAGTGAATATCGATAATCGTTTCAACGTTTAATTTACTTTCTGACTTATTATAAACTAGCCGCCTTTGGTGACCAGCCGGTTCGCCAGTATTACCACTCGCTACAATTTTCAATTAAATATTTTAAGTAACTGGTCTCTTAAAGGATTCTCAAACAAAACATTTTTAATCTTCAAATTTTGATAGTCATACCAAACTTATACTGTTTAGATCGTTTCGTTCAATTTACTATATATATTTTGCTAATTTGTTGTCATTTCCGGCAAAACTTCCACTTTAATTTCAAATGTAAATGATGAAATTGCAATTCATATTAAGATATTTTTTAGTGAAACCAAGCGTTTTATTTTATTTATCGTCTTTATTGTTGTTTATTAATTATTATTATTATTGAATGTGAGTATTGCAAACAGAATCGCTCGGTATTTAAGTCTTATGTTAACTACAAAATATTTTTCATAATTTATGTAATATCTCAAACAATAATTCAACAAAAATTTCTGAGATTCAGTATAAAATTCAGTTTTTAGTTTTGCTTTCAAAAGGATTGAAATGAAATCAATAATAATATTTTGTTCCTGCCTATAAATATATTTCAAAAATTATGAAGTCTAAATTTAATGCAGTTAGGTATCATATTCTGAGAAATATTCTGCACACACCAAATTTTAAATAAATGAATGAATGTTTCTATTTTCCACGATCAACTAAGACTTATTTATGAAGTTTTGAATGTTAAAAATTTAGAAAAACTCAACATTTTCATAATCTTAGGCCAATTAATCTTGAGAAACCTGAAAGCTGATTGGCATATTTTCTTTGAAGCGATCGATGGAAAATCTAAAATTATCCTTTTTTTATTAAATAGTGATATTCAAATTTTCATAAATCAGTCAGTTTAAGTGATTGGAAATTAACTCTTAAAAGTCAGTGACTTAGTTGATTAGAAATTAACTCTATGACCACCATAAAATCTCTGCTTTCTCTTGTGGTGTATGCATTCTCTTTAATATCCACTCGAATAAAACATCACATACAAAAGTACTACATAGAACAAACACATCAAAAGTAAACATAACATTTCAATAGTTGCCAAAAACAAAAGAGAGATAAATGCAATTAATAAGCAGACGATATTTAGAAAAGTACAGATATTTAGACTGGAAAATGAAATTATCTGAAATTAACCACACGATATTTACAAAAGTAAAAATATTCAAACCTGAAAAGGAAAATATATGAGTTATTCCATCAATAAATGCCATAAGTTTGTTTATATCTTCATTATTTTATGAGTCATTGAACATCAAAATGGGTCCGGGACTAAATAAACACCCTGTATAGTAAGTGTAAAAGATCATAAAATAATTTTTCTTGATTTTAGTTTTTAGAAAAAATAATATTTCATATTTGTTTCATTTCCTACAGACACGTGCCGAAAATTATATTTTTGTAGATTTCATTTCCAAAAAGATTTAATTTATTTTTAATTGGAGCTTTAATCAATGTGATGGCAACACTTTGAAAAAAGCTAATTTTTTCCCATGAATGCGAAACGTGCTTAATTTTAATTTTAATTTTTTACGAAAAAAATTATTGAAAAACAATAGTTAATATATTTATTTAAAAATTCATTAGAAATAGAAATTTAATTTTAAGATTAAAACATTAGAATCATTTAAAAGATAAATTTTTGATCTTTAAATTCATGTAAAATTTTTTTTTCTGCGGTAATATTTTCGGAAGTTATTGCAGAAACACGTTAAAATTTCGCTTAATTTTTGAATAAATAAAATTCTAATTAAAAATTCGAAAAAATAACCCCCAGGTGCACATTCCCAGCCTCCAAGGTATACACGTGCCAAATTTGGTAGCTGTAGGTTGAATGGTCTGGCCTGTAGAGCGCCAACACACACACACACACATTGAGCTTTATTATAAGTATA
The DNA here is from genome assembly GCA_026543865.1 of Argiope aurantia. Taxonomy (NCBI): domain Eukaryota; kingdom Metazoa; phylum Arthropoda; class Arachnida; order Araneae; family Araneidae; genus Argiope; species Argiope aurantia. The sequence continues at coordinate 549,683 of JAPMOR010122446.1, read as the reverse complement.
GATAGATAGATATAGATTAAAGCTAACTTGCCAGAAAGATTTTAAAAGAAGAAGATTGCCTTTTCCGGACACACACGGTATTTGTATCTGAACTATATATCAAGTTTAGACAGTGCTTTTTCGAACCGAGAGCGTTTATGAGCAGGGGATGTACAATAGGAATCACACCGAAACAAAGCATGCACTCCAGAGGTTATCATCTTAAAATAACCAGCTATGGGAAACGTGGTTTGGGAAATTAATTAAACATTCTAAGGCTGTTATCAAAATAACAGTGGCTATAAAATCATTGGAACAATCTGCAGAGTTCTGACGTGTTAAGAGACAGATTTCCATTTAAAATATTTTAATACATTTATATTTTTAACTATCACTTGATATCCCTGTTGTATACTCAAACTCATTTTTTTTGGGAAACTAAGCATTTTTAGGTATTTTGAGCTTGCCACACTCTAGATTTTCCGTATTTTTAAATTCTACTATTATGTAATTTGACTACTTTTTGTCTGAGTTTAAAGCAAAATCATTAAATTATTACTGATTTTAAATTAATAATACATTTCACTATGTGGTATTAAAAAAGTAAGTATTCTCCTCGATAGGTGGGTTGTGCAGTATGACCATGTTTTCTCTCTATAGTTATTGGCCAAGCAAATGTCTTTTAATTTTAATTAGTTAGTATTTTAACTATTGCCTTATAAGAGCAATGCTTGTAAATGTTTTTCACAGACCTATGCGAGGTTTCATACCCGTATTTGGGCAAGTTGTTACGGTATTGGTTATAACATTAAAAAACAAACAAATTGTTGATATGTCCGCTTAAGATTGTGTTAAATAATAATAGATTGACTATGCGACACATCTAGAAAAAAGGAACAGATTTATTATATAAAATAGGAAATTCATATCATTAAGTTTCTCCTTTAAAGTTTAATATCCTTATAAAGTTGTTATTTCCAATAATAATTTCTAATAGTTGATAATCTAATAAATTCTGAGACATATTTTACTAAAAAATAAATTTATGTTAATTTTTGCATGAAATTTCATAAATCAAAATTAGCATAAAAACCTATGAAATACAGACCAGCAGGTTGCCGTAAGAATGTAGTTCCAGAAAAGGACGTAAATTTAATGAATGAATTCAAATATTTTGCAAGCATCAAAAATTGCAAAGGTATTTAACCAATTCATGGGACTCTGTGACATTATACTACCACTATTTTACCTTCACGAAATATAAAATGCACAAAATATCTGCAAACATTAGTTTGCTATATCATATTAACGACAGCTCATTAATTTAACTATATTATCAGTAATTTTTTTGCAGTTTATTACTAATTTTGCATAAAGTGCTTTATTTTATTGCGATTTAAAAATATTTTTAAAGTTGTAGATGAATTTCTCAAAGCCGAAAATATTGAAATTTTTCTCCAATAAAAAACGAACTGATATGAATTATTCAAAGCGAAATGAGACCAAAGACTATAATCCTAAACAATAGCCTCAGATAAATATCACTTGTTTCAAAACTCATTGCATTTTTTTCCCCATCATTATCGCTTACCAGACAAGAATCTGATTTCAGCCAGTACGTGTAATTTTGCCACTTTTCTTTGTCTCGGAATCGCGGTGAGAATAGTTTTGTCTTTCGACGCAAAACAATTTTACATGTTTTATAGTAAAATCATAACTTATCTTTAGCTATCTTTTTCTATTTTATGACCTACTTTTATCTAATAGATTAAACATTTATGATATTATAATTGTTTTTCTAGATAAAGCGGCATTTGATATCTCCGTTTCCCCTCTAAATTTCATATGATTAAAAAGAGTATTGAATTTAAAAATTTTAATAGATTTCAAAATTAAATAATAGAACATTTTAGTTTTAACATACTATAGTAATTAAATTAAAAAAAATTTAATAATAAAAGATTTTAGTTTGATGTTCAAAATAAAAAGCATACATTTTTTATTAGTTATAATGTACTGTTTTATATATGTATAAGATGAAGTGCTACAAACTTATATAGTCATCTGCAAAGCACGTGGCTTATCAGTACCCATGTTGTTTAAATGAAATAATATTAGATTTATTTTCAGTATGTCTTTTGATTGCGAAAGGATAGGAAAAATAAAAAGGAAACACAGTAAATATTTGCAAGAAGTTAAAATTGAACCATCTTTAATTTTTATTTGAGACCAAACAATTGAATTGAATCCTTGTTTATGGAAAGTCATTAACAAACTTAACAACAAAGGGAGTTAAATGACTGCAAATGTTTATTTATGTCTTACGTTCATAGTATATCATAAATTGAGTAAATTGATTCGAAAGGGATATTATGCATATAAAATTATTTATATCAAGAGCTTCTTTCATCATGTTTTATGAAGAATGAGTAAAGTTGTGTAAAGCAAAATAATAAATATATCATTATGAGGAATTTGAATGAAAATTTAAATTTGCGTAACGCAGATGAATAAATATTTTATTATAATGAATTTGCGGGATAAATGTTATATTAATAATAAAACAAAGTTAATATTAATTAATATTAATTTTATTATAAATATTGATTATGCTAAACAGTTTCAACCGCCAATTTTTTCATGTTTCCTGAATATTTTTGATGACTTCTCCTTACAGTGAAAATGAAACTTTTCCCTTGTAGCCATTTTTTTATCGGTGATAAGTTTATTTGTTTTCTGTAATCCAATTTCAATTTTGTGGAAAGGAATTTTCGATTCGTAAGACCAAATACTCCTTATGCATTTATGGAGGATTTTGCTTGTCATCGAATCCGGAGCCGGCGTACCCATATTTCATTTAGCATCATTATTATATTTAGAAAATCTATCATTTTCGTACGCTTAAAATCTGCTGGATATTCCTATGTATATACATAATTTCAATCGAATAAATAAATCAGAAGATTATTTGCATATAAACTACATATATCAGATGAATTAATTCTTTATTTTTATTTTCTCTTATAAGGAGTATAGAAAGAGAGAGTATTGTGAACATGAAATTATCTAATCTTGAGCTTTTAATGAATCACCGCGTTTAAGATGACCCTGAGAACGAAAAAAACTTTTTTGGAACTTTATCTCTCTGTTGGTAACTCTGTGTCTGCATGATATCGATAAATCAAAAACACAATAAGTTAGAAAAAATAAAATTTGAAATGTTATCTTTATAGCAAGTTTATGAGTTACAATCAAATATTAGATAATATCTACCAAATAAATGGCTGTCTGCTTGAATACAGATATTCAAGCAGACAGCCATTACTCAGAAAAACATGTACTCAGAAAAACAACAAACTAGTTAAATGAAATTTGGTATGTACTCCTGTCATTTCTATTTAAACTTGTGTCACATTTTCAGCTCAAAAGGAGGAGGTCTAAAATGCATATTCGATTTTTTCCCTGTGCTATGAAGCTCGAGGTATCCACATACATTAAAACCCCATTCTAATCAAAAATTACAATTTAAAAAAAAATATTTTATCTGAAAGTCTGCTCTTCTAATTTTTTAAAATCATTTTTAATTTATGTCTATGATATTTAGAAATGAAATTATGATAATTTAAATAGAATTTAAGAGCTGAAAAAGGAACTGTACGCACTACTATAAATAAGCCTTTTTCATTATTTTTATCCAGACTGTTTAAATTCTTGTTGTTCTTATGGCACTTTGCAAGCCCGCTGACAGATCTGTCAGCGATTTAAGCCGAGTGAGCGTCTCTTGTTTTTTCATTAGCGCCAACTAGGGCCAAGAGTACGACTTAGCTACTTCATGCGTCGCATTCGCTTGCACAACCCCTTTTTACAAGGGGAGGGGCAAATTCACACACCTCATAGATAGAATACAGAAGAACAACCATGCCCGAACCGGGACTCGAACCCGGGAAGACTATTTAAGTATTTGACTTTCCTTATCGAATTTTTTTTATCATATACTACACATAATTTAGGAATATTTTCAGTATGAATTTCTTTTTTAATCGCATTGTTGCAAATTTTGATAATTCTGAACCACTAAAATATTTTGATTTTACCGATTTTACCATAAAGCTGGAATTTCTGACAATTAATGCATGGAAAGCATGTAAATCATACTTATAATAAGTAGTAATTGAGAGATATATTTCTACGTTTGTTAACACACATTTTGCAATTAAAAAAAAGAAACTGGAGAAATATCAAGATCTGCGGATACCAGCTGAATAGCAGATTACAACACATACTCATTAGAGTGGAGAGAATTTTTTTCTCCAAAATTGAAAATTAAAAAAAGAAATGAAGTACTTTCAAAGGAAAGATGGAATTACTCATCCATCTACGAAGTTTTAAAGAAAAATCTTTTTCCCCCATCTCATTAAAAAATAAAAATAAAAATTTGAATCCCATTTTTCCCGAAATGTGGTTTCTCCAATTTTTTTATTTTATTTTTCAAACATAATTACTAAAATGCTATTGAAAATAAGAGTCTAAAATTTGTCAGGCAATTAGTGTATACTACTATCTAAGGAATGAAACTAAATATAAGTGAAATGATGAACATTGTGAACTTATGTACCTTTAAAGCAAGATTAAAATCTCATAAAAATCTATTATTTTACATTAAAACTTCTATAAATTGCAAGAATTTTTTCCTAATCTTTTGTTTTAGTACCTAATCAATTCACCATTAATTGTATATACTAAAGGATATAAATCGGCCCATTTATTTTTAACTGAGAATGATTATCAGATTTGGAGCAAAATGTTTTAAAGTTTTCTCAATTATTTTTTTAAAAACAATTAAAATATGAAATATTTTTGTAAGATATTTTAAGTTTTTGCATAAATGTAGAAAAATATAGCTTCAAATATCATTATTTAAAAAATGCCTCCAAATAAAATTGAGTATCTTAATAAAAAGGACATTATATTTTGTACATATAAGAGAAAATTGAGAAAAAGAAACACATTTTTTTTTAAACAAAAGATGTTTCGATTTCGTCTGGTGTTATTTAAGGTATCCCAGAAAATTTTTGATAATTACAAATTACATTTTAAAGTTGAACTCGGTACTCAATGCTCAGAAATGATTTCATGAAATGCATATATTTTTCATATAATTTTTTGTGTGCTAATTTTAGCTTTTCAGACTGAAAAAGAATTTATCGAGGCTCTGAAGGCATAAGGCTTCTAAAATGACTTTGATTTTCATAATATGTCATTTATAGGAGGGAAAAAATGTAGAGCTAATATTATTTCGTAACTTTCTTCTTTATATCGGAAGATTCCGAAATAATTGATAAAAAGATTTAATGCTTTTCTTTGAAATGGTCTCTTCTGTCGTCGTGAAGTCGCGTGTCAATAGAGGTTCCGCCCTTGACATCTGATTGCAATTCTGAGAAACAAGTCCTCTTTGCCTGAGGTGCTGTGTCTAAATGTGGCAATAATTAAACGAATTGATGCCTGCGTCGTAAAAAAAGAAACACCGGCAAGAAATTACTTCCTTATTTTTTTTATTTTTTTCAATCAGTCGAAGTTTTTATACGCAGTAAGTAAAATTAATTTATCACTTTAAAATTTTTCAATACAGATTTTTCAATACTGAATGTTTTAGCGTGTTTGATTAAAGTTCGTTTGATGTGCCAAATTCTTCATAATTCTTAATAAGAATTTTTGGATTTTTTAAAATCTGTATCAAGATAGTACATAAAAATTCCGTTTAAGTCATGCTCATATCTTAGTAATATGATGATGTTTTCTGACGTCATTCAAAAAATACAAAGAACGTAGCTCCGAGCTGCAAAAAATAGATATTATCTGTATGCAAAAAAAAAAAAAATCTTTAATTATTAACTACACTAATTAAATTATTTTAATTAATTAAAAAATTCCTCTTTTCAGGGCTTATTGTCAACCAAAACTTATCTAATGGCCTAAACATAAAATTGAAAAATGGATGGGAATATAATTCTGTAAATGAAGGATTAAAAATTATTTTCAATAAATTTTTGATACTTATTGAGGAGAAAAGGGCATCTGTACAGGTAAAATTATATATATAATATATTTTTATTGTGAATTAATTATAAGAATTTTTGAAATCATTCATTTATATTCTTAAGAAGGAAGAAAACCACAATAAAATTAGTGTATATTATATTCAGAGACTATAACAAAGCAAAAATCAAATTTGGATTCATTATGTCAAAAATGAATCAAGTTTAGTTCAAATATATTTACGTCCCGTTCGAAGCAATAAGATGATTGAGTTATAACGGACCTCGAATTTTGAACGATTGTTAGATGTCGATGATGACTCCTGAGCAAGCACTCCTCCTCCAAACTTCTGCGTTGCCTAAGTCAAAAAGCATTTGTCCCCAACAGATTTAGCGTGCATCAAATCCGCTTACAGGGCAGTTCTTCAATCGAATCATTTGGAGAACGGGACCATTCTGATGAAAAAGTCAAGACATTGTCACTCCATGAAACCGAACTTTATTGCAAGAAAGGTGCATAATTGTATCTGAATCCTTCACCTGGCTTAGATTAATTAGTTATAATATGATAAAATCTCTCTTAACCAGTAAGAATGCATGCTTGCGGATGGCAAATTAGATATTTTCCCGTTAAATGAATGTATGTTTCTTGAGCATACATTCGGTTACTAGTTTCGTATAAGGGATACAGAAATAAAATTTTAAAAATTGACGGTAAGATAATTTGGTAAATGAAGGGTTAAAACTTATTTTCAAAATTTTTTTGATACTTATTGATGAGGAAAATGCAGCTGTACTGGTTCTTTGTACAACTGCTGCTCCAGCCATTTATATGAATTAAAATCTGTCGATTAAACTTTTAAACTACGAATCAAAATTAAATAAATAATATAAAAATCATATAAGTGATTTAAAATTAGAAGCCATACCTTAATTTTATATTTCATCAAGTCAGAATTTAATATTAAAAGACTCTGAAACTCCAAATTTTTTTCTTACAATTTTTTACAAAGTTTTCTTGGTTTTGCTAAGCTTGAATGTAAACTAAGCATAAATTTAAATTTTAAAAATATCTTTCCTGTTCAGAAATTTAAAAGTTAAAATTTGTAAAATTCTCCTTAAAAATCACTCGGTTTCTTTTTTAAATGCTTCTTCTCATTCGATTTTCAATATTTGCTGACCAATATTTTTTTTTTGAAGAATCGTCTTAATAAACTTAGTAGAATTAGGCATCCGATTACGGATATCTAAATCAGCTTTGGAGAAAATAAATATTTGCTGAAAAATTTGTGTGATTGAAGAAAATAAATATTTGCTGAAAAATTTGTGTGATTTTTTGCAAGATATATCAGATATTTTCACTTTCAAAATTTTTAAATTTATCTAATCAATATTTTTAAATAAATCTATTTCCGTTAAATTGATTTTTGTGAATTTAGAATAGGCAAACACATGTTCTTTTTTTATAATGCAATAGCATTACAAACCTTAGCACTGAATAACAAAAAACTTACTGTTACCTTACTATAACCATGCACCGGTTTACTATACAATTTAGCAACTCACGATCATGACACTGCCCTGTGATTGCACGATAAACTACTTTGTATCTGTGCTAGCCATTAGAGCGCATTTTTGTATAAAAAAATAAGATGAAATAAATTAAATATAAGAAATAAAAAATATCTATTTTGGTTTATTCTCATTCTAACTAGCACAATATTACCTTATTTTATGGTAGCTAATTTCTTTACAGGTTTTCTATGTTCTTTATTTTACTTAGGTGCTATGTATTTAAAAATAGTTATATTATATGCATAAAAATTGTAATGTTTAAAAATTCTAAAATTTTCCTATTATTTTTTGAAAGAAATTCTCATTATATTTTAGGAACTGTATTTTTGCTAAAAGTTTTAAATCATTGTGAAAAATTTGATACTGGTTCAGTTAGAAAAGAATTTTTTTTAAAATAATTTTTCAACTGAAGCCAAAACAAGTTTAAACTCTCAGTTATTCTTTAAGCATTACCTCATATTAAAAAAGGTAAATGATAAAAAATTGAAAATTTCAACTATCTCAAGTTTTTTATAAATTTAATAGTTAGTTTATATGGTTGCCTTTATTTCACATGTTTATAAGCATTATAAATTGATAAAGGATTTTTTTTTAATTTCAAAGACTTCTAGGCATAAAAAGAAGCAGACATTATTTAATTTTAGCCTTTTTTATTACAAAAATAAACTTTTTATTGGAAAATTAGAATAATTTTATATATTCTAGGATACATTACTCATAGGAATATTTTAAAAGCACTAATGTGCGTTAAAAATTATTAAATGAATATATCCTTTCAAAAAATTATTGCGAATTTATTGGAAGAATGCAATAATCCTTCCTATATACGCCGATAACTCTGAAAACTATTACGATAATTTCTCAGTTTAGGAAAAGATAATGAAATTCGAAAGGGGCAAAGAGGTCCAGGAAATTATGTTTTTTTATTCCTTATCGAAACTCATGGGTGCTGCATTATTAATGTTCCGCTTAATCCATTATTCAACATTATAATAGATATTGATTTCATGGCCGAATACGATATGAGAGAAATGAAGGTCATTGGAGAAATTCATTCATGAAATGTGAAAAAGATTTTGAAAAGGAGACCTAGTTATCCCGTTAAGCACTTGTAACTTGTAAAAAAGACGTCAGACGCTACTGTCTATCATGAAAATTTCTCTCCCTTTCCCCTTACTTACGAGTCTGTTATTTTAAAAATACATCTTTCTTCTTTTATACTATAAGAATTTGATTTGAGTTACCGAAATGGAAATTGATTTACACGGAATACTTTTAATAATAGAAAGATGCAAAGCTTGTTTCTCTAGCAACCGATATCACCCATACAAGGCGACAGAAATATTTCATATGTTTATTCTAAAATTTTACAAGATAAAATTCCACTAAAGCGGACATCATTCCTTGGACAAATAAAATACGCTTCTTTTACCAAAATATATTTGTATTTTCTAGATCAGTTTATGTCCTTACACACAAAATACGCTTCTTTTACCAAAATATATTTGTATTTTCTAGATCAGTTTATGTCCTTACACACAAAATACGCTTCTTTTACCAAAATATATTTGTATTTTCTAGATCAGTTTATGTCCTTACACACTATATGATTTACAGTATAATTAGAAATTCAAATTGACAGTATAAACAAGCTATGAAAGGTCACATCATTAGTGGAAAACCTTACTTGTATCTCTAAGCGCCTTACGACTTCAGAAAAAATTTCAGAAAATTTGACCTTTTCCGTTTCCAATGTAAGATACGTTAAACTTACGACCAAATTCTCTTCCGACTTGTAGGATTAAGTCAGATATATATTTTTTAAATATTATTTTCCGTCTACAAAAATTCAACTCACGTGTGTATAATTGTTGTTCAGGATGGGGAAAATATATAATATGTATTCTATTGAATTATTGTAAACAAACATGCAATCTGCTATTTTATTTGATTTTGAAGGTTATTTTTTGTGGTCCTAAGTCAAATTTTAAGAGTGTTTAAAATTTTTCTTTTCAAATATATGAATTACTTTGAAATGCATCAGGATCACAAGTAGCACGGTTTAACTGGGCACATCTATAAATGATATAGTTTATTCCCTTTTACCGATTTAAGTTGTTATTCTCTGTAGTAAAAATTCAATTTTTGATGCTCAAAATTTACTTTTTTTTCAAACATATTAATTATTTTTATTTAAATTATAAATAGGACTATTTATTTGGGCATAATGATATGCTAAGTAGTTTACACCATATAACTAACCTGAAATGTATTTGATTGTAGTAAGAATTTAGATAAAGGGAAATATGAATACTTACATATTGTTTCTACTCTTTATTCAAGAACAAGATTCAGAGTTTCGAATTAGAAATAAAAAAAACTTTTTCGATCAAGAATAATCCTTAACTTGAAGGATAAAAGTAATCCTCTTATCCTTAAGGATAAAATAATCCTTAACCCTTTTTTTATCAAAATTTCTCCTAAGTCATTCTCATCTTGTACGTGTATTAAATAAACTGTTGAATGTAATATGTTGCTCACTTCTTACGTTACAGATATTAAATTTTCAGTAATGCTGAATGAATATTGCAAAAATCATCTTATTAAGTAAGGTAATCCATCTTAACATTTTCAAATACAAAGACCTTTCCGACGCTTGCATTGAATTACGGAATCTTTTGTACTTAAATTTGTTATTTAGTCCCAGAAGTTAATATAAAAGGCAAAAATCCCTTGAACGGGCTTAAATGTCTCAGGTATCTTTTATATTCTTACATGGATTAAAATAGCAATAAAGATACCAAATAAGCTGTGCCATTGTATTAGGAGTTTAGAAAAATTATAAGTGAGGTCTTATTTAAATGAAGTTTCTTTTAATAAGTGAGGCAAGGCATCTAAACATTTTTGAATGCAACAACTTTTTTGCCACGTCCATCCAATTATGGAAGTTTTAAATATTTAGATTTGTAATTTAGGCATTGAAATTAATTTAAAAGGCAAAAAAATCACACACTTGGTTATGCTTAAATACCTCAGATATCCTTTATATTCATATATCGACTTAAATAACAATACATGTAACAAAAATGTGTCACTAAATTAGTAAGTTAAATAAATTTGTTGATGAAAGAGTCAAGATCATCTATACAAATATGAGTAATCTGACACCCCATCAGAACCTAAAAGGAAATTTGAATATCTAGAATTCAAAGGAGATAATAACCCAGTAAATTAATTGAGGATCAAATAATGATAGTTATTATAATTATAATAATAAAGTCACATTATCTTTAATTAACACCTTATAATTTTGCTAACTAGTGTTTTTTCAAAACAGGATTTTGAAAACCAGCTTCTGTCACCGTTAATTATAAATACACTTAATTTTAATGGCAACATTAAATATAAAAAAAAACTCAAGCTCCTATGAATATTTTTAAACTGATATACTTATTTATGTAAAAATAGAAAATCTATATCTATCTATTTACAAGCCTTAACCATATTTTTAATACTAATGTATTTAAAGTTATAATTAAATAAAGTTTTTGGTTCAAAAGTAAAATAAAGTCCGTATCCCCTCTAACAATCTCTATCTCTCTTTCAGTTATTCTAACACACATCGGTGTAAATTTATTTGATATTTCGAGACTGTTTCAGTCATTTCAAGAAAAATCTTTTCTTCCGTAACCTAATTTCAGTCAAATCATTCTGTGAAATTTCAATGAAAGCTGGTAAAGATATACATTTGTGATATAAAATATAAACAATAAAACTGTACTAAGCTCCGACAAACTTTATCATGCAAAAGTTTAAAAAAAAATTCTTCATTCTAAAATTAAATTTACAAACAACACGCATTTGAGAAACAAAGAATTTCTCATATTTCTGTGACGATAATCTTACTAGAATAATCAGATTTTATTTGCCTATGGAGAACTAAAGCTGAGAAATATCTCAAGTCAGCGGATATTTTTCTTCATTGAAATCGGAGTTGATGAGTGAACGAGCAAATTGCATTGATAAAACAATTTTCTTCTGTCTCCGCGGAAGGAAAAAGAAGAAACTGATTTATTAGACTCTTTTAAGACCGTCAAAATTTATTGATCAGAAAAATGGGATGAACGTGAATCATCTTCTGGCTCGCCTGAATCGTTGCAAGGGAATTCAGTTTTTATTCTAGAGGATATGTTTTCGAGAATAAAAGGATGAATAATGCAGTTGATACAATGCAGTCATTTTAATTCTGATTTGCATGTACTTGCAAGAAAGGACATTATGATGCTTTCAACAAAATGCAGAATCTTAAGGCCCTAAATGCATTAGTATTATTTGTATTTGTTTTATAGATCAAATATTCTGAATGGCAGGAGATTTTTCAGCATAATTAAGGTGGATAATCGGTTAGCGTGCATAATGTGTTCACAGACGACGTTCTTTTTCCAAATTGGCAGTTAATTAATGATTAATAAATGAACATTAATTAATCGTAAATTTTTATGATAATCTGTGTAATTCATTGTAGAAACTCAAGAAATTGATAAATTATATAGTTTACTCATTGAGAAGAATCGATCGAGAATACGCATTGTAGTAGTACTACAATGCGTATGTTTCACTCGATTTATGTGGTGAGTACATTTTGTAATACGCCACCCCTATGATAATATCAGTTTCGTTTTTCATAAAAAAAATTCAGAAAAATCCTTGAAAAATTTCTGATAACTATATGACCCACTATAAGCTTATATATGCTTATCAGTTTCTTGCTCCAGAAAATATTCATAGAAATATACAAGTTTACACCTCTCTCTCTCTCTCTCTTGAATCATTTCAGTTTCTGACTTCATCTGTTTGCCTAGAGAATGTGGGGCCGCGGTGACCAGATGGTAAGGTCCCAGCTTTGGAATCTGGAGGTTTCCTGGTTCGAGTACGATTCCATCAAAGAATCGTCGTGTAATCGGGTGGTCTGGTGCACGCTAAATCCGTCGGGGCCAAATGCTCTCCCGCTGGTGCGGTGTGGAAGTTTTGCGAAGAGGTGCCAACTCAGGTGTCGTCTTCATCATCTGACCGCGGTTCAAAATAGCCCTCTTGTTGCTTTAATAAAACGGGACTTTAATATAGCTAAACTAAGCCTAGAGAATGTGCCCCTTCTTCTTGTAGCTTCTTGATAAACAAATTAAATTAAAGTTTTAAATAAACTTCTTTTCATCTCTCTTGCAAGCAACTCGAATACAGAAAATTTATTTGTTGTTCGGCGAATCATCGATACAATGTCTCTTCTTTCTGTGTTTTTTTGTAAGAATTCGCAATTAAAGAGTTCCGTTATCTGATTTGTTCATAGGCCAAACTGTTTACTTAAAAATCCGTGAAAGCTACACTAATTAATTTTCGATACAAAAATAATAAAAATTACCATTCAGAGATTTGTTTCCTCAGGAATAGTTTATGGTAAAAGACTAAAAAGAATGATTCTGCAAATATTCTACAATGGCATAAATTTCAAAAATTCCATAGTTTTTTGGGAACAAAAAATATAAAATAATTACTCTTTCTAATACCTACTAGAATTTTTCTTAATGAAGGTAAATATTTTTTTAATAAAATGGACAATCGGAAGCATGGGACCATCTTAGAGATATCGGCATATGATCTCAGAAATAATAGAAATCGTCGGAAAGCAAAAGAAGTAATGCATAGATTTGTATTTAGACAGCATAACCCGTATGAAACCCTGTGCTCCATTCAATGTACAGATGTACAATCAAATTACTATTTTTTCTTATGTATACGAATTAATTTTTATTTTCTTAATTTTTTAAATTTATAATGTATTCTACTGACAAAAAGGCAATCACAGTATTGTAATCCACAAAAAATTATCAAATATCATTAGGTAGAAGAAAAATTAAAGTGGAAATGATTATTACGCTACTAACCATTTAATGCCAGTTAGAAGCAGCAGAGTTTAGTTTAGTTTAGTTATATTAACGTCCCGTTTTAAAGCAACACTAGGGCTATTTTGTGACGGACCTCGCAATTTTAAACCACGATCAGATGACGAGGACAGCATCTGAGCTGGCACCTCCTCTCCAAACTTCCACACCACATCAATGGGAGGACAAGAAGCAGGAGAGAAAGGACAACGTGTACCCGAAAGACTCTTGCCTCACTTGCTCCTGAATGATCTGTAAAAATCAAAATATGATAAAAATAAATGTTTAATAATTAAATATGATAATAATATATATTTTTATTAAACACTTTGATTTCTAATGTAAGAAAATTCATATTTTACTAGTATCATTTTTTATTTTCTTCTAACATTCTCTTTTTAACATTAAAGTTTCTAGTTATCCGAATAATTTAAATGCTTCTAACATTATTAATTTAATTTTTTATATACCATAAAGTTTCAACCAACGCATTTAAAAAAGTGCTAAATAAAAAAGAGTTCTCCAGCCTCTTAACTATGCATTGATTTCCAGAATTTTCATCACATACGTTTTTTAAAATTTTTAATTAGAATTAAAGGTGAAAATAGATGATTCATCAACAACGGATTCCCGATTAGGCAATCTAGGCAACTGCCTAGGGCCGTATGGTTGATAAGGAGCCCAAGCCATTCATTAAAATTTTTTATTGACCAAATTGTCAAATAAATGATAAATTTGAAAGAAATATAAATTCTATGAATTATAAAACATTAGGCTAATATTACTTCTCCAAATATAAGTGTTAAGACTCCTAACTGTTTCCTCAGGTTCACTAAATTACTATAGTATTCATAAACATCGAGCATCTGCTTATTAGTGCACATGTATGGATGCCACGCAGTCATGAGTAACCGTAAATATATAAATAACATTTTCAAAAAATTACTAGAATAAAAATTAAATAATTAACATGCTGATTAAGTTAAAAATGTGTATTAAAATTTTTAACTAAATTTACTAGTTTATAAAAAAAGGGCTCATAATGTAGAATATCTAGGGCCGTAAAATGCCTAAATCCACGACTGAGGCTCGGGTTAACATCTTGCAACAAAGACAAAAAAGGTAGGTATACTGTATTAAATTTTAACTTTCAGTGTTTTTAAAACAATATCTTTATTTCCTATTAAAACATAATGTTGGGGTAACTATGATTTAAATTTTCTTTCCGATAATGAATGGGATTTCTCTTTTGTTCCAGTTTTAAAAAATAAATCTTCATCCTTATTTATTGCTCAAGGACTTTTATTTCCTCTAAATGTTTCAATTTGATCAAAACCTTAAAATGTATGTAGGCCTGCTTCAATTTTACAGTTAAAATGTTAAAGGTCCGTTGTGACTGGAATACAATCTACTCAACATTATAATGGTATTTACAGCCATTAGTCAATGCAGATGAAATGCTGACCACAGACAGTCATCATGATCCCTTATTTATTTACTTAACGAAGAGCATATCCTATTCTCTCTCAGTACGATATCTACCTATTAACTAAGAGTTAAACATTGGCTGAATGATTTAAGCAACTTCATTTTGCCTGGGGTATAAACTGCCTCGATTGCATTAATATTCCTTAAAAGCCACTTCTCGTAAATTTCCTGGATTAAAATGAATGTTATTAGAATTTTCTTTTGCTCAAATCATTAATAGAACAGATGGTATTATCAGTGTCAAATCAGTGTGAAGTTCGCTTACTTGATATTTTATTTAAATAATAAGAAACTAATTTATAATTTCGAATCACTCTTTTAAATCAATTCAATCTTTCGATCAACTGAAATTCCCCAGAAACAAAAATTAAATTCCATCTAAAAAATTGATATTTTTAGAGAAAAATATAAATGCAATAGACATATAAAAAATTAAATATCTCAAAATCTACATATCTAAGGAAACCCATATCTATCTTTTGAAAATGATTTCCCTAGATTTATAATTCCCCTGGGGAATTCAAATTAAGTCACGCAATTAAAGTTCAGCAAAATAAATAATTGCGCAGTATATTTTCTATTAATTAATCTGTAAAACGCTTATTTTGAGTATCAACACATTTTAACAAGATTATACTGAAAGTATTAAGTTTCTTGCAGTTATCATTGCAGTACCATCAATTTAAGAAGTTTGCATACATCGAAAATTATCGCCATGAATATTCAATAATTGAACTCAGTTTTTTTCTTAAATTTCGATGCTATTCTCCCAATTAGATTTAACATAAAAAGATCGTGGACAACAAGAATCGATACGATCGTAGATCCTTCAGTTTTGCAGAATCATTGAGGTTCAATGTCCTCCTGGTGTGGTGTAGAAGTTTGAAGAGAGTGCCAGCTTATATGTCGTCCTCTTCATCTGGTTTCGATTCAGAATTACTAAATTCTTTTTACCATGGCATTTGTAAATATTAAAAAATATATTGTTTAAATTAAACTGTACTAAACTCTTAAAAATCCAGGTCTACATTCCATTTCATTTACAAGTCGAGCATTGGAATTTTCACTTCTTAAAAATTTTTCTGAAAGCTAATCATATTATGTATGAACTTTTTCAATTTTATGAATTTTTGCATTCTGACGGTAAGAGCAAATTTTTAAAATGGAGTGTAAACTTAGCATATTTGTTTTCGAAGAGATGCTGGTTGTATTATCAACTATCTATTAAACGTCTACTTTAAAGTTGTTGAAACTTCCATTAAAAATTTAATTTGATGAAAAGCTTATAATAAACTTTTATTTTGTCATTTTTCTTGGATGTCGTAAATTTGTCTCTTAAAATGATCAATCAGAAAAACATTTTCGCCTTATATATATACAAATTTTTGTAGAAGAGTATATGTCAAATGGGCAAAGAAAAAATCCAATTAAAATTTAAACTATTATCAAGTGATATTATTGAAAAATAAATAAAGTGGTGATGAAGGTTAGCTTTGATGTCCGAAGACTAAAGACTGCGGTCTCAAATAATCGCAGCTTTCCTTTGTATGTTAGACTGAAGCTTAGATTTTGTTTATTACTTTGCATGCAGTTGAGACTAAAATCCTTTCATTAGTATGGAACGAAAATGTAAAGACTGAATTATCATTATATATATGCGAACATCCTAAAACATCCCGAAATTGTGAGGTCATACCTATTTGTTTTATTTTTATTTCATTCAAATTCAATATGGCAGAAGCCTTATATAAACTATATAAGATTTATCGTCAGGTAAAGGCCATCAATGAGCATTCATTCAATGCTGATCAGAAATCATGAAAATCTAAAGTCAGTTAGTTAATATTAATGAATTAAACTCTTTAAAGTCATAAAAGTGTGACAGTCAGATGTAAATTTCAGCAATTTAATGAAAATTATTTTATATTTTTTCTTTCTAATCTTCTAACTGGTATTTACTCCGTTCACGAATATCAAAGGAATATAAAATTCTGATGTAATGATTTTGATTATGATATTAGAGCATTTTTTTCCCATTAGAAAAAAGTTAAAATGTCCAATCAATTTCAGATATATATCTTTACGCTTTAAACCATTTATGTTATGCAGAATAATGGGTTCATTGTTATGTAGCGTCCGAACAACTGTAAAACATCTTCGAAGAATTTCAAGAATGCCAATAATAAAGCGAATAAAAGGATCAGCATAATTTAATAGAAAATTCACAAGAACCCTTTCATTTACATTCTTGAATTATCTGATTAATCCCTATTGGGAATTTAGGA
This sequence comes from Argiope aurantia, assembly GCA_026543865.1. Lineage (NCBI taxonomy): Eukaryota > Metazoa > Arthropoda > Arachnida > Araneae > Araneidae > Argiope > Argiope aurantia. The sequence continues at coordinate 532,385 of JAPMOR010122446.1, read as the reverse complement.
AAATACTAGAGATTCATGTACTGCGTGATTTCGAATATTTCATCCCTAATTAAGCGACGGAACTCACATTTATCTAGAAATATTTGGTAGGTAATGGATAGGAATTCTTAATACATAATTTGATAAAGCAGGAAAATGGAATACATATCTTCAACTGGACAAGCCTCAGCTATGTTGAATTTTTAAAGTCAACTGGATCTCCATTTTTGTTCTCTTTCGAATTTAAGAATAAAGTTCTTAGGTATGATATTTGTGCCTCATGAAATGTTAAGAAATATTCAATCCTTCATTCAAACAGAAACATTACACATTGCATTTAAATATTTTATTCATGGTAGAAGTCGAGTCTTATTGTAAGCCTGTTTTTTCTGTAGAATTTAACTCGCAATAAAAATAATATCCTTTAAAAAGATACATTAATTTTAAGACACTAAAATTAAATAAAGACATGCATTGTTAAAAACTTATTCAAAAGAAATTAAAGTTAGGTGATAATATACCAATGCTCGAACAAGAGAAATCTTATGTACAATTCAAAGTCAATAAAAGGAAAAAAAAATGGGGGGGGGATTGGTTACTTTGCTTCTAAAATGTAATTCATATAATCGAGCACAAATAGTTTAAAATGTCGATATTTATCGACATTTTTCGACAGACACATACATATTGTTTCGTAATTACATGCTAGCTATTTTGAGATGAGTTTCGTAATTTTGAGCCATTGTTAGACAACGAGGGCAACGGAAATGACATTCGGCAAACCTTTCACGAAATTTTGATTTTAATGCAGTCCCACTTGTCTAACATATCTGACTAAGTCTATGTCAAAAATTATGGTAAGGGAAAGTGCGGCTTCTTTTGTTTATCCAAGCGACTTTTTGGCACCTACCCAGTAATTTTTGGTAGAAGCTTGAGCATTGTATTGTTATATCTTGTTTCTTGTAGAACTCGAAGGAAAAATTATTCACATCTGTGTTTTGTTTGGGTGAAAAAATTAGGAAATCTTACCGCAGTTTACACTTTAAAATTGGTTCTCGAACCTGGAAATTTGGCGAGAGATTCTACTCCTCTTTCTATTTTCAAGATAGACATCGAAAAAATTGTTTACCTCGAAAAATTTTCATATAAACTTATCCAAATATTAAGCATTTGAAAAAAATTGGCACAAACTTATCAAAATGCTTAGTATAAACTTAAGTAAAACAAATAATTAAATTGCTTAAAATTATGAAATTCTATTTAATTTTATTATTTTTTATAAAATTTTAAGACATCAAAACGATTAGAGACGCAATTAATTTAAGTCATAGCTGTTGTTTTGCTTGATTTTTTGCCACCCTTTTTAATCATTTTTTATACATTCATAAATTATCATAGATGTATCTTTTTCAATAAGTTGCACTAATTAAAAATGCTCTGCATTTTCTATATTTGATAAAAATTTGCTTAAGAAATTAGAGCAAACGTTTTCTGTTTCACCGGCCATCTATTTTGTTAGAAACACAAGCAAAAATGACTTTAATATTTTTCTTAAAATATATTTACGTCAAATTTATACTCTCGCTCAGATGAGATAAGTCAGACTTGACTGTTACGTACTTCACATGTCTTTCAAATATCGAATGTCATCGATAAACATGGATATGAGAGATTTCGTACGCCAACCTCTGTTTTCGTTATTCCCGTCAATGTTTCCGAAAGTGCTTATGAATGAAAATTTTTCATTTCTTTATGCAATGTGAGTTCTCATTAATAATGATGAGGTACATTTTTTGCAGTGAAGATGAGGAATCGAGGCGTTTTTGTTTCATAATCAATCATGAGGAAACATTTTGTTTATTCTTTTATCGGTTGACTTATTCCCCGTGAACTAAAGTTACATTAATAAGAAACACCTAAACGAAAGTTACGCATCTTTCTAATCGTTGTTGATCAATAGGGGAAAATTCGAATAGCGTAACCATTTCATATACTTTTAAAATATCTGGGAAAGTATTCTTTCAAAAAGAATCTAAGCTGTGATATATTTTATATAGAAAATGTCATACAAATATATATATTTTTTTTTATCTAAGTTATGTTTCAGTATTATTACTAATATTTTTATCCTTTCTTAATTATTTTTTGTTTTAATGTTTAAAATTATGTCTACTTTCTTATTTTTAAATGTTATTTTATTTTTAGTGTAAATTCTGTAATATTTTATGCTTTTCAGTATTTTAGTGTTTGTTCTTTCTCATAGTTGTTTACATAGTATTAAAGTAAGGCTTATTTATAATTTAATAAGCCTTAGATTTATATTTTGTTCCAATGTAACCTTTTGCGTTTGTTAGTTTTAAGATATATATATTTGGCGCAAGGGTCACATTTGGCCATCCTGCGCCAACGTAACCTCTTGCATCAATTACTCAAGTGCTTTTTTTCCATCTATGTTTCTTGAACATTGTAATAAACAAATCTGTAATTGTATGTGATTTTTAAGAAAGCTAATAGATAATATAAATATAAGATAGTTAATCATTATATATTATGGTTGATAAATCACTGACAAATAGATAATTTTTAAAAAAAATTGTTCGAATACTAGCAGAAGCCTTTTAACTTATCATATAAAAAATATTGATCCCCATTCGTGATTTTTTTTGTCATTTTAATTAAATTAAATCATTTCAACTAATAATTCAATCAATTAAACTAAATTTATCAAGCAACTAATGTCTGCTTGTTGATCTAGAGCTACCAAACTTGGCAAAAATAAACTTTGAGGGATGAGAACGTGCACATAGAAGCAAATTAAAAATTACTAGAATTTAAATTAATTAATAATTTGGTGATATTCTTCCATCATAACTTTCGAAAATAGATTATCTTAATAGATGCAAAAAATAATAGATGCAGAAAATATATTTTTTACACTATTTTAAAATTTAAAAAACTTTCTTTTTAATACTACTACTGTAACTGTCGTGCAAGTTTAATATATATTTAATAATATTTTTTTCAAAATGTTTAACAATACATTTCATTGTTGTAGTAATACACAAACTTCTTTTAATATTTCATCAAATATTTATTCGTGTTTTTTTCTTTCATTATTGAATACCAACAGTGAAAGATTCTGCTTATTATATGCAGGAGTCGGAGAGTGAAGTCCCAGATATTTTATTTTCATTACTTAATGCCAAGGGTGGAAGATTTATTTCATATTTTATTATCTGCAAGAATCAGAAAGTGAAGTACCAGATAATCTGCAATTAGAAGATAGATTATCCAGAAAATTACAATTTTAATGGCACAACGATAATATTAAACGATGCTCCAAACAGGTGATTATGTACACAATAAATAGAACAAGTATAAGGTTATTAAAGTAGCATGGCTTTAATGTCAAAGGTAATTTAATATTTACAATACTTTATTGGAAGAAGGAGATTTACATAAAAGATTTAATTTCAATTAAAACAAACAACGTTCTAAGCGAACCAGTTGGTCTCTAAAGAAGGCTAGTCTCGAATAAGAAGAATCGCAATAATATTTCATACCGAGAATTTGACTGATATTCTATAGTTCATGTTACAAGATTATCTTTGGTTTGTATTTGGTAAGGAATCTTTCGACTAATTTATGAATTTTTGTCTGATTTTGCAATACGATACTTTTTTACAACCAAACGATAGTACCACTGTCAAAAATACAAAGAAGTGAAAAATTATTTTTACGTTATACAGCTTGAATGTAAATTATATTTCAGTTCTATCAGGTATTTCTCGGATCAACCAGAATATCGCACACAAAACATTACAAACGAGAGTCATAAAAAGAATTGCTCTAAATTATATCTTAAAAACGATTATATCTTAATGACATGTCTTTTTAAAATCTTTGAAAGACATAATACTTTCAAATGAGAAAATATCTTCCATTTGCCTGATTATAAAGGTATCAATACATTTTATCTATATTTGCATAATCCATTTTATTTTATAAAAGTGATTCGTTTATTTTTTTCTTATTTTAAATAAAAGAATAGAACAATTGAAATATAATTTCAAAAAGTAAGTGAAATATAATATATTGTATTTGGGAAAACACTGCTCTACTTCTACATTCCAATTGAGAACTCAGTTTGTATCAAAAATATCGACGCAATGATAAGTAATCATCCGTGTATTGGATTCACATGTATTAAGAAACAATAAAGAATTCGAGAAAAAAATTGTGTAATACATTGGAAGTGAATAATAACATAAAATGAACCTGTCAGAATGACATTATCGTTCTTGCGTCGATATAAAATGCTCTTTTCTGTAGTTTTGATTTATTGGGTTCGTAAGTGCTGTTTTCAAAGTCTTTTTGTTAAAAAGAACTAATTCCTCATTTTTCTCTGAAGATCTCTGGCGACATTCCAGATATTCTGAATGGGAGAAAGATATGCGAATCAATATGAAAGAAAGAGTATCTTTAGCTAAGAAAGTCATTCAACATTATAGTCACTCTTGGGAATTTTTTTTTCTAAATTTTTTGTTTAAAGCGGCCTTAATATTCTATACAAGGAATGTTAACAATGGTTAATTAATTTTTTTTCAATAAATCATTGTGCTATGAGAATAAATAAATGTTTCATAAGAATATTCAACAATATATAAAATTGGAACTTCACATCCTGTAATCAAAGATCATAGGCATAATGGCAATATTCAAGCATTACTGTTTCAACATCAAGATTTCGATTTAAAGCATCAACATTAAAGAGACATTTCACTCTCATTCACAATACGCCCTAACTTCATTGGATCAATGGATGTTAAAATAATTTGATCAATACTCGCTGCTTCTACTTTTTATGGCATCTTGGATTTTTCTAAAAATTCTTTCTTAGTATCAGTTTAAAGCAGCGCACATTAAAAAGTAATTCAATCATTCTCACAATATCTCTTGATTATTTGGATTATTGAAGCAGTTTTAATCAATTCCCCCAGCATTTCATTTTGTGGTATTTAGAGATCTCTTGTATATCTACTTCTTCATGCCCTTTCCGCATTTCTCAACTAATGGTCTACGCGATCACTTCATTATCGGCGAATCATAACAATGAAAATCGATGTCTCATCTCCTGCACTGACATTCGTAATGTCGTTTTTTATATTATCTGAAAGGGAAATTTGTAATTTAGAGCGTTTACTCTTTGCTTTGCTTTAATAATTGCTATATTTGTTCAGTCCAAATTTTGAATAGCTTGTTAATTTATCTTCCTGAATCAAGCAGTTTGATCCTCTTTTTTTTTTAAGAGCTCATGATTTGGCAATAATAATTGATGCCATTGAGAAGGTATCATTACGATCACTAGAGAATACAATCAAAAGCTAATATCGTTTTCTTTTTAATCCCAGGAATAATATACTCGGGCAACAAGTATCTTCATAATGCTTGCTTTTAAAACATGATTCACTGAATATTTATTACTTGATTATGAACTTTTATTATTCGAAACTTGAAATGGATGATTTTTACACTAAAAAAAAGCATTATTGTTAGTTTTCTTTTTCATTTTTGCTAAATTGCATTGAATTTTTCATACTGTATAAATTTATAAAGCAAAGAATACAGTTTTAAAATTCGAATTTTGTATATAGAGGGGACATGTGTTTGTATTTGGCTATACCAAATCAGCAGGAGTTGTTACCCTAAATCTTTCTCATATGGTCCCTAATAAATCTATTATCTTCCTGTCCCGCATAAAATTAGGGACCTGGGTAAGGCCGTAATTGCCTCGCATGGCAGTAGCGAACAATTATTACAGATTATAGTTATCTAGTATTTTTATTGAATCGAACGTGAAATATTTGGCGATTGATCCATGGCATGCGGTTAATACACAAGTGCTCGAAAATGGAATATGTATTTTGGACCCCCTTTTTCTTAAGATCACATCTCATATTTTATTTATTTAAGTCATTGCATTTTTGAGTTATGCAATGACCCACTGACCCACAGACGGTCAAGCCTTTGACCAATTTAACTAAAACTTTGATAGTATTTTAATTTCAGATGATAAATCTGCATACAAAAATCTTATCTATCTAGCTCGTTATGTTTTGTAGCTAACGCGTTTACTTGTACTCGGATAACTGAACTGACACATTTCCTCTGAAAGAATTTCGTTCAAAATTTGATAGAAATCTACAAATTTGGCGTAAAATCCATATACCAAATTTCATCCGTCTAACTCAAAGTGGTTTTAAGTTATCATGTTCACAGACAGATATAATTTCAAGAATGTATTTTTCGGACTCAGGATGTTTGAAACATGGAGATTCATCAAAATTTCGAATCCGAATTTTCTGTCGATTATAATACTTTCTCTTTGTATACTTCGTGTACAAGAAAGTAATGAAAAAAAAACAAGATTTTTTTTTTCAATATGTCGAGGTTTTCCTCGCTATTGCTATCCATGTGATAACTGATCGGATCAACTTTCCAAACGTAACTGAAAAAAATTCATTATTATCATCTTTGATTAACGATTTTCAAAGGTTTTACTGCCTGATAAAAAAGTAACACGGTTGAAAGTTAGTCTGTACAGAAGTTTTAAGTTGAAACAAAATGACTTAGCTGTCTACAACTGTGTAGGCATGTCTTCATGCTGCAATCAGGAAACAAGATTCGAAATAATATTGTTATCCTCAAATTAAGATATGAGTAATTTATTCATATTTATTAATTTATAGCAAATTATGAATAACTAATTATTGTAATACTATTTACATTATTTGTTGAATTATTAATCAGTTTTCTTTTTTTATTTGAAATAATTCTCATTTGTCTATGTTAATTTCCCTAATTTCTTTCCTATAAATCAGTAGCGGAGTTTTATTTGTTTACATTCATTAAATAGTTGCTAATTAGTCTGTTTTCTATCTAAAATTATTAAAAAATTAAATACTAATAAAATTCACATTTTTAGAATTCATAGAGGCGAACTCTTAAAAAATGAGACTGCCTCTTAAAAATAACTGAAATTCAGGTGAGTCTCTTAAAACTTGATTCAAATAGAAACTGTAATTTCTTCTATTGGTTTAAACGTATCACAAGAATGTAAAAATTAATTTCCTTTGATATATTTTATCCTTTTTCATTTATTTAAGTTTATCAAATGTAAGTTTCAATTTCTTTTATGTGTTGTCAAACCTACCTTAACGAGCACTCTCATTAAAGAGTTATTCGCATAACAAACAAAACAAAATGCAAAAAAAAAAAAAAAAAAAAATTGTTTAAGGAGTGAAGGTTTCGCAGAAGAGAAGTGATGAGACATCATGACCTCACATGTTGGATTGCTTTAATAAGTCTGAATTGATAGCTTGTTTGAAGAGAAACTTATATCTACACGGAAGAAATTTTAGTCGGATAGCGTTGTCGAATGCCACTTCGAGGGGTTTGAGCAAGTTCCTGTGAACTTTAATTCGTTGAGACTGTGTCTATGGCCAAGATTATGGGGCTAGAGGTGATAGCAAATACATCGATGAGATAGTGAAAGAATATAGCCAGAATTACTGTAGAATTTATGGAGCTGTATTCTGCATCACAGCAAAAAGAATGCTTAGGAGATATGGTCAGAGGAGAAAGAAATAATAGACTCAACAAAGTAATAAGTTTTCAATGAAATGAAGGATGCTTTAAGTGTGGGAAATTATTACATCGTATGTCTAGAAGCATCGTCCTAATGAGGCCGTGGCTATGCACTCTACAAATTAATTTAATACTATGGATAATTTTGACCAAATTTTGAAGCGTAGCCATAGATGACTTTCTTTTAAATAAAATACATACATTATAAATAATAAATTACACTATTTGAAATTTGTTTGAATATTTCGTTTCTGTATGGAACGACGCATCGTCCTATTTTACATGAATTGCTATAGAAAAAGATTGTTTCGTTTAAAGAGTGTTTCGGATTACGAGTATAATTCGTGGACGAATTATGCTTATTAACAGAAGTTCCACTGCATTTTATTTTATTGATTTGAACTTATCACAAATATGTAAGATTTAATTTCTTTTTATGTATTGTGATGTTCATACTTCCTGAATTTCATATTTTTCTTATATTTGAGATCACCTATGAATCTAAACCCTACATTTACATATTAACACCACTTAAAAATCACTTTTTTTTCTAGGGAATTTTTTTAATATGTGAAATTGTAATTAAAACTGAACATTTTTATTCGAAGATTATAGTTATTCAGTTTAAAAAAATTAAAGTCCCTGCTTTTGTAATAAGCTTTGTAAAAATTGCTGGTATCGTTAACCAATGAGAGAAATAAAGATGTTTGGGAATTTTTTTATTGAAATATATAATTTTGAATTGAGTTAAAAGAGACAAGAAGGCTCCATTTTCATCGAAATATAAGACGGAAAAGAGGAAGTTATTATTTTCTTTGAAATCACAGTTTATTGACACAGGAAGGTCTAGACTGTCTTAATTTACGATGAACTAGTTGACTGGTCCCATGTTTTGAAGTGTCTAACTGTATCTGTTTTAATGATACTTCAGATCTTCCGAAATGGAATTAGTATTCCTTCTATTTCAGTAATAAGAGATGTATAAAAATATATGAAATTAAATTCATGAAATTTGGAAATCGCAGTCTTTTATTTTTGATTGGATTAGCCTGAATAAATTACAATGATACGATAACACATAATAAAAATGAAGATAATATGATATATATTTTAATAGATTGCAAACTATTTTTTGCATGGAAGATAAATTTTAGTTTTTCAACAACAAAAAGAGTCGATGAAGGTTTTTTTTTCTGGAGTATAATTAATAATATTATTTATAACAGCTGGAGATAATTAAGAGATCTGCGATGTCCTTGTGGAAAGATATTGGTAGGAGGAATCGAGGTTCGAAACACGATTCCACTAAAGAAATGCTGAGTATAAGAACCTGGTGTAGGCTAAATGTGGTGTTGTGGTTCAAAAACCGGCTTGGTTAGGAATCAAGGAGAGGGAGGTGTCAGCTCAGTTGATGTCCATGTCTTTTAACTGTGGCTCAGTATTATGAGGTTCATCCCCAAATAACTCTGGTATATCTTTAAAGTCGGACTGTACATAACTAAAATAAACTCAAACTAATTAATGAGATAATAAGTAAAAAGTTATATCAAAAACAATTTCCTTGGGGTGTATTTATTTTAAATATTTCTCAAGGAAATTATTTTTATTTAAAAAATTGTCCTGAAATTTTTTCAAATTTTAATTAAAAAGTCTTCTTTTTCTTCTACCATCTCGGATGAATTACACGCACGAAGACCACATTTCAATGTTTAAGCAAAATCTGAAAAGGCTTCAAAAATTTTATTTTTACTCTTTATAGCTTTACTTAATGAGGAGCGTGGCATCCAGTTTCACAAAAAGAATCTTCCTTATTAATTCCGTTTTATTGATATCTTTTTCACTCACTTTCATTTCCTCGCAAAAGAGCAAAAAGTCTGTCGTTGGGTTGAGGTGTTTGCTAGGAAGAGTTTGCTTCTCGAATTGAGAGAATCCTGTACTTATTACTCTCTCTGATTATTTTCCTCATTTTTATTTACTTTTGCGATTCTTTGGACTCGTTCGATGGTTCGCTTTTGACGTTATTATGTTGGCGTTGTGTAAATTGTCAGCCCAGAAACTCTTGCTAGCAACGTTCATTAGCGAGCAGTTATCGGCACTTCTTTTTATCAACAAACACTATGGAAGAAGTCTAAGCAGAATTATTTTGCTAGCATTTCTTCTATGTGGAAAATGTAGAAAACTAAGTGTAAAAAAGTTAGTAGGAATTCTAACTCTTATAATATCACTTTTTCGAATTTAATTTGCAATAGAAAGTGACATGTTGTGAGGCTTCGGAGATTAAAGGGCATGCTTTCAAAAATCCTAACTTCTCAATTGAAAAGAATTTATTTCCCCGATGCTAACTTTACGTTCAAATAATACTTTTTAAATAAAAATATTTGATAAGAATCATCTTCAGTGTAATGCAAATATTCGTGTAAATAATGCCTATATACAGATTATTAATTAACATTGTTAAGGGCTTTTGAATTAATATTAATAAATTTGAGCCCATTAATAAATTTCAAATTTTTTATACGGTCTTTATTAATAATTAGGATTGAAATATATAAATTTACATACTAATTTGTATAAAATATTTAAAAAGACCTAAAAATATTTTAACTTTCATCCATGAAAAAAACCTTGTTATTATAAATAATGTTTTTCACTTTTACTGATTCCGTGTAATTTTAATGCTGCCTCGTTATAAGAACTGTATATTATGCAAATAATTCAAATACTTATTTTAAAAGAATTGAGAGATATTAAAATATTTTCTAAAGTTTTGGTGAACTTTAAAAATTAGATTAAAAACGATTTGATAAATATTTACATTATTATTCAGTATAGTGAAGATAAAGAGTCAGTACAAAATTCTTAAATGCTAAGTCAATGAGATGAATCTCGAGACTTTTTTAATATCTGCTTTTCAAAATAATATAAAAAATTTTTTTTTATATTGTTTTATTTTATAATGTTGAAAAGTTTGATTAGTAAACTATATTAAAATAGACTAAGTACCACTTTTTAGAGAAAACACGCACCCCCCCCCCTAAATGTGAAAATTAATATTTATATGTGAAGTTTTATAAATATCAATTTAACTAGCAACCAGCTACAATTGCAGGAAGAAATTGCCTTAAGTTTTGAAATTACAAACATTACAATGCAAAATGAAACTTTGAGAAAAGTCAAAACACCGCAAAGGATTTTTAAGTGCTTTAAAATAGAGATTGCGAATTCTCGAAGCGATAACAAATAAATAGTTGCCCTCTAGAAAAGTTTATACTTGTTTTCTAAAAATGAATATATTAGAACAACTTTAAGGGAAAATAAATAGAAAAAAATTACGTAAAGATATATGATATCATTTGATAGGGCATTCCTGTTGAGTGACATTATAATAATAATAATAAAAAAAAATCTCATTTCCTAAACACATGTTTAAAAATATCATCTCAAAAAGTAACTGATAAAAAATAGTGTCATAAATTTATAAGATAAAACTAGAGATTTATATCATTTTTCAGTATTTGTAAATAAAAATATAAATCTATTTAACTTCTGCCTTAACTCCTATTTCCAAAATATTATTTTTGGAATTGTTTTTGATCTTTAAATAGCATATCTCCATTTTAAATTTGTATTAAGCTTTTATTATATTTATATTTACAGTAATATTTATCTAAACTTTTGGTACAATATAGCAAATAACAAATTTCCCCATAAAATATACAAAAAAAAAGAAAGAAAAAGAATCAGCATATAAGATTTGATTGCAATAAAATCTTTTAAAGGAAAAATAATTTCGATTTACTTTTATAAATTAAATAACAAAAATAATTCATTTTAGTTTTCGTATGAAGCGAAAAAGCAGAGTTTTTTATTCAGTTTTATTTTTAATATTTAATAATTTCAGAATTTAAATTGAAAAACCTCATAGAAAAGCATTAAAAATACCTTGAAAGATTTTTCTTAAAAAAATAATTTGGTGACTTAGTTCCAGGAACCTTTCATTGAATTGAGTAAGCATCAAAAATACATTTGGACATATTTTCTATCTAGGTGCAATTGGGTTAAAATATCTTTAATTTACAGCAAGCAGCTTTTATAATTGCAAGGATAAAAAAAAAATAATTTAAAAAAATAAAAAAAAAAAAAAAAAAAAAAAAAAACTAAATATAGACACAATTAACTTGATAATGTAAATTACATACTTTAGGGTTACGCACTTTAATTTCCTTTGCGTAAAATTAAACTTTTTAATTAACTTCAGACACTTAAAGTTTTTTTAATAGATATGAAGGAGATTGAGAGAGCCCAGTTATGTTTTTTTAAGCATATAAAAAATCGTTAATTTTTTAGCAGATATTTTTACTAAATAAATTAAAAAGCTATGAAAGGCTAGAAATGGCTTTGGGTGGACTATTTTTCTTCTAACATTCTTCCCGATATTAAATCCAATTCTTTTACAATTGTTTAGATAAGAATTATTTATATATATTTAAAATAATTAGTAAAACCAATGAATTTATTTCCCAGCTTGAGCGATCACACTAATTTTACCAATTTTTATTTTATATGGAAGTTCGTGACCCTACGTTATCGATGGTCGCCTACACCGACTATCCTCCATTTTCTAAAGATATTGCAAAACAAAACTTTGGCTCAGTTTTCCAACCTCAACCGATTTTGCCAATTTATTCCATCACTTTAAGTATTTACATTAATTAAGTATACTTTTAATGTTCGGTATGTGCCTTATTAGGACGATGCTTCTAGACATATGATGCAATAATCTCCCATACTTTAAGCATCCTTCATTTCATTATAAAGTTGTTTCTTTGTTGAGTCGATTATTTCTTTCTCCTCTGACCATATCTTCTAAGCATTCTTTTTGCTGTGATGCAGAATACAGCTCCATAAGTTCTACGGTAATTCTGGCTATATTCTTTCACTAGCTCATCGATGTCGTTGCTATCACCTCTAGCCCCATAATCTTGGCCATGGACACAGTCTCAACGAATTAAAGTTTACAGGAACTTGATCAAATCCCTCGGAGTGGCATTCGGCAACGCTACGTTAAATGTACGGATATTCTGAAAATATGATTTAAAATAATTCTTTTGCTGTGAGATATAATTAATCAAAGCTTGTATGTATGTCCAATTTAATACTATTAATACAATAGGCGAACAGCGGATCGCCAAAGAATGCTAATTAAATATAAAATTGCTTATTAAGATTTCCAATGTAACTAAAATATGCCTATTAAATAGTTATTATATGATTAAATACCAATTATAATGCATAAGCAATAAAGAAGACTGCATAAAGTATGTTTGGAAACTCCATGAAGTTAGTCAGGAAAAGAGTTTTCGTCACTTTTCTTATCGTCGTCTCTTTTAGGTACGAATTTTTAAACAGGAGATTAAATTTCCTACTTCTTGTACAAGTCCACACCACCTTGCGAACCTTAATATTTTTACGCTAATTAAATTTGGTTCGCATCAGATTCTCATGCCTTATCGAATCTATATTAAAACCTGCGAAATCCATCCATTTTTTACCTTTTGGACAATCAGAGAAAAATATCAGTCTGATTTTCACATATAAATCTTAAATAAAGTATTCAGACTTTTTTTACAAGCATGACATTATTTTTTAAGAACATTAACATATAGATTTCTTTCTTACCGGTAAGAAAATAAAAATGTTTATAATCTCCTTTTTTTAATTAAAAGTGTTTTGAGATTAAGACTTTTCAAACTCCCCTTTCTTTACATATACAGTTGCGGATTTCCGTCTAGGCAAATCAGGCAATTTCCTAAGGCCACAGAACTTGAACGGTAAATCGCAGGTAGATCGTTAAAAAACGTTATTATCTAATTATGAAATAAATAAGTTTGTTAGAAGTACATTTTTTTAATTATAAATATTAGGACAATGATAAATAACAGCACAGATTGAATTATTAAAATCATTTATTAAAGTGTAAGTGATTACTTTCTATAAAGTAATATATTTATCATTCACTAACTGGGTTAGTTATATTCCACTTTGCGGATTCTGTGAAATAATAACATGTAAGATTGTACTTTTTTGAAATTTATTATTCCTTTATGTTCTTTCAAAATAATTAAATCCTTATAATCGTAAATAAGGGTTAATTTTTAGATTAATTTTTATAGATAATTTGTCTCATAATATACATATTAAAAATAAATAATAATATTTAATTTATGATATTTTAAATAAATATTAAATAATATATATATATTCTCAAAGTTATTCATCGTCCTTAATAAATCATTAACATGTTGACTAAGTGAAAAAAGTGTTGAAATGGGGAGCTAAATTGACCATTTATTAAAAGAAGAGCCTTATAATGTGCATTGCTTGAAGCCGCAAGGTGTCTAAATTCACCACTGTGTATATAAAATTTTTACGAAGATATAAAATTATTTACTTTAGTGTTTTTGCCAATAACCATTAGATATATTTGTACTTAAATGCGTATCATGTTCGTGATTGGAAATATGTTACTGGATCAATGTCAATCATACCGAAAGTTCGCCGGTAATTTTCGACGAATTTATTCTAAATTTAATTGTAGGTCAGATATTTTTAAGCTGTTCAGAAACCAATTTGGATTTCTTTTTCAATGTTTGCATACAGTACAAAGTTGATCCTTGAATACTGAAATTATACTGATGTTTCCAAAGAGCATGTTTGTCTAATATACAAGCGGACAGATCAGTAGCACAATAGCATTTTGTTCCACTCATCTGTTGTAAAATATTGAAAGCGCATCATAATTAGAATGGTATATTCAGTTGATAAGTTTAAAAGCTTATGGAAATCCTAAAGACACGTTTTATAAGACGTACTCCATCACTTAGCACTTAAGCATATCAATGAGCAGATTACATTTTCAAGTATAATCCTGCCATCTACTTGAATTAGAAATTAAGCAGATTCGTGTTGAATCGCTTCGTGGTGGATTGTTATGACTACATAAATTAAAATATTCCGTTTAACTTTGTTTGTGTACTCAAAGTATTCTAGCAGTCATTCTGCGACTACAAATTACTACTAATCGTTGATTTAGATTTAAATAGACTTTTCAAAGGAACGAATGATCGTCAATTACATTAAAAGCGAGATGCCAAATTTTCTCATTTTGGGATGTAAGAGTATGGCTGCATTCTTTGGCAATTCAAAGTTAAAAATTTATTTTAATTTAAAATTAACTAAAATTAAGCTGATTTCTTCAATATCTCTATCACCTTTAGAAAAACATATTTTTTCCCTTGTCATTTTTGTAATGTTGCACACAATTATCCGTTTATTATGCTTAATTATTAAAGCACGTGGAATAACTTTTAATGCGTATGAATATGATTTTGAAGAAAATTTTATTTCTTTAAAATCAGTTTCAGTGTAGAACAAAAGCATATATAAAATGGTGCCATGGGCGTATATCAAAAGAATGCCCCTTTCCTTCAGCATTTTATAAATTACAATCAGCATATTTCCCAGTGAAATGCTACTGTAGGAAGTACTAATACTGAAATTGCAATCAATCCTAAATAATATTATACAAAACGTTTTTGAACTAATATTACACGTTATTACAAACTAAACGTCTTCTGTGACCAGCTGATCCCTCCTCCCCCACCATCAAATTTTTTTTATATTAATTTAATGATATCAGCCAACTTTCTTTTAATTATTGAGCTTATTTTATTCTTTGTAAACTGGAAGCATTAATTATTACAAATGACCAATCAATAAATTTGAAACAACGAAAGAAAAATCACAAAAAAATGCATTGTTATTTGAAATAAATTGATATATAAAAAAATGAATATTTTTGCTGTCTTTCACTGAATGCTTTACATCACGTCTAACTGCTATAAAAGTGTTATACAGAATGATTTCCTAAAAAATGGTATTTAATTAAGATTATTTATCATTGGTCAAACATGAATTTAATTTAAATTGCAATTATTGCAAATTATAAAATGCGTATTTAGGCAGCTGAATAACAAATTAATCGCTGCAGATTTTTTTACCATGAATCTAAGCAAAATTACCATCTTATGAAATGCACAACTAAATAAAAAATAAAAATAAATGACAGAAAAATCTAAATTACTCATCCACGAATTATATACAGCGCATGATAAATATAATAAATTATCATAATTCTTAAAAACAGCCTAGAAATAAATTGGCATTTCTAAATTATAAAGTATCTAATTCATATTTTATCTGGTTGTACCGCATAAATGAATAATGTAATTTAATAGTTACAGGTATTTTATCTTTTAATGAAAAATACTATAATTTTTCTTATAAGCTACACAGCAAAATGTTGATATAATTTCTGAAATTATAAAATCTTCTCGGTGATCTATGCACATTTAATAAGTATCACATAACAAATGTATTTCTAAAATAAATGAAAAGCACACAAAGAGAAATAAATTCTAATTTTCAACAGCTGTGGAATCACTCATTATGTGTCTCATAGTCTAATTAATAAATTGTATAAATAAATCTAATCTCATAGTCTAAATAAAATTCTTGATTAAATATTTATTTAAGGTATAATGATATTTCTCATCAGAAGAAAATCAAATGACTTAAAGTTTTCATGAAATCTTGAAATGAATTTGATTTCAATTTCAACAATGAGAACTACTGTCATAAAAACTATCTTAAAATATATACACATTTGTTAAGATGAATAAAAAATTGAGTAACTAAGTTTATATCACTGAAAAAATAATTTTTGAAATTTTAAGATGATATTAAAATATTTTGTCCGATAATATTTCCAGATCTTTACCCTGCTTGATTCACTCTTGATACGATATTGATCAAATGTCAGCGATCGTGCCACTATGAATGACAAGTGCATTCAATTTAGCTATATTCAAACCCCTCAAGAACGCTGCGTCTACAAGAGCGTATTTTCTCCATCTATATGACTTCCCCTTCTTTTGATGAAATATATGTATATAGCGTATTATGTTCCATAGAATATTGAAGAAAAAAAGAATATGAATTTTGGACATCTTTCTTTCAGCCTATTGGGTCCAATGTTTAATAATGGTCTATTCTTGCAGTCACAAAACGGCATATCAAACTTCACTTATATAAACCATTGCGTTTTTGAATTATAGTGCTCATGTACATACAAATAAATAGATGGTCTCCCCTTTGATGGATTTGGTCCAAAATTTAATACATACCAACATTTTTGATGATACAATTATATTCTAATCTAGCTCTTTGCATTTCTGACTTACAGGGTTCACATGCCCATGGAAAGATACACAGAGCTTCACAGATTTCGCACTAAATTTGATAGAAATCCATAATGTGGATCTCACGTTTTATCCCTCTAGTTTAATACTATCTATTTATTTAATACTATCCCTCTAGTTTTATCCCTCTAATTTGAGTAATCGCGTTCACAGATACACCAACAGATATAGTTCCGAAAATTGTGTTTCGGCTTAGCTTATAGTAAAACGTATAGTAAAAAATCATCAAAATCACGAGATAGAATTTTTTGACAAATACAATATTTTCTCTTTGGATATTTAGCATAAAAAAAGTTAAAAAATATCTTTATGAATTTTGATTCAACTTTTAACAGTTCCTATATTCAGAATTTTATTTCATCTTTTATTCCAGATATATTAGAGACATTTAACTTAATATATCTTTTTCAGACAGAATTTTCGGAACACAACAGGCATTTTTTTTATTTCATTAAGGGTATAACATGAAAAAGAATAGTACAAAAAGAGATGACGGTTTTACAGTTATATAGTTAAAGCATTTGCATTCATATCTCGTTGTCCAAATTAGGATAATGAAGACAAAAAAGTAAAACCATTAGAGAAATAGGAGAAAGAGGTTTTATTTATTTCACTATAATTCCGTTCATCATATGATTATATAAATAATTTTATTTAAGTTTTATCTAATTATTTTCCGTTCAAATTACTTAATTTTTGTAATTTTTTATCGTTGATTTTTTATCTTTGAAATCGATTAGCATCTCTATAGTCACTCGGAAATTTTGTGAAAGGATGTGACAGGAAATTAAACGAGAGGGGGGAGAATTTTTCTTTAAAACTTCACATTACTCCCTATAGATTAAAATGAAATTAAAAATCTTTGAAAATTGCAAAAAGATGAATCGAAGAGCATTAAATAAAAAAGTGCAGTTTGAAAATTAAGAGAATCCTAAGTAATTGCAGTTGCAGGGAACTAATTAAATACTTGTTTTGTTATTTGTATCGGCATTTGATATGAAGAAAATGTAGTTAACTATTAAAAACATACCATTTGAGTTGTTTTAAAGAATAATTTAGATATTGTGCTGAAACATCAGTTGATTGAATGATATTGATAGCATTTGCTTTAAAGTTATGTGAACTAAAGGTCAATTATTCATTATCAATTTATCGTTCTTGCTTAAGATTAATAATAATAAATGAAAAAATGGAACACGTTATTGAACAAAATATCACATGAATAATTTTCATCACATCGGATTGTTGATAAGACTGTTAAATAAAAATGAAAGAATAATCTTTTTAAATAACCGTGATAGCACGTAGATCGTACTACATAACAACATTTAAAATTTGATACTTAGCTGTAAATAACATTTGCATTCTATAAAAATATTCTTATAACTACAATAATCTTTTAAATACATCAAATAAAAATATAATGAAATAAATGAAATTTTTTAAATGAATTAATAGCCATTTCAAGTCTGCCTACTTTTATAAATTAGATCAGATATATCAGATTCATGATGCATAACTTCATTTTAGGGTTGTTGATAACAACAATGAGATTACTAAACCTTTGCATCATATTATTCAATATTTATAGGTACAATTTGTTAAAAAAAATGAAGTAATACTAATGCGTTTTGTTGCAATTTTTTCCAGATAACTATTTTAATTATAATTTATTATTGATAAATATAATATGGCCGTGAAATATGTTTCCCTATTTGAAGGCATCTGCAGCTAAAACTAATGAATGAGAAGAAGTCCAATTTGAATCTCTGCCAAAAGCACGGAGAGACAGATTACAGAAAAAAAATGCAAAATTGTGACAAATTTCACTGACAGGAGAGATTTTGGCTCTGTTGGAACTAAACACCGAAATCAATTTTTATAACAAATGCACTTAAAATGGATTATGCAAAATTTCCTTTATGTTCGAGTGAGAGAAAATAAGCATACAGAAATGAATGACCGACGATATAAAATTCACAGAAAAAAATCTTTTATTATAAAACTTTTCAATGTGCCAATCTCATCTTTGTATAAAATATTGCATCGGCATTTTTTCTTTTGAGGAATTCAGAGATTTTTACTTTTACTTTTTACAACTGGCAATGAAATTTGGTTCATACTGCTCATTAGTTGCGTGTGCAATTGCTTCGAAATAGGGCAAGTTATTTTATGGCCACCTTGAGTTCCATTTTCCAATCTTTTTTTAACTCTTTGAGGTCACGAAAAACTTGTCTTTGCAAAAAATTTATTGACATTAGAACTTTTTTACCAATCAGATTACCATCATTTAAGGACAAATTCAATTCTGCATAACTGATAAATATTTGAATGAAATCAAGGGCGTATAAGATTTGGGTTGCCAGCTCATATTCGTAGCACAATACTTTAAATATCTTAGGAAAGTGTGAATCCTTTTAGAGATTTTTTTTGACTATCTATGAATAAGAAACTAAAAAGTTTTACTACCCTAAAGTTCCTGTCAAATACTTAGTCATGAAGCAACAGTTTTACTATTAATCATTTACCTAGTTTAGAAATTTTAGAATGAAACAAATAATATCTTGATCCTTTTATTGTTTTAAGTGAATCGAGAACTCGAATTCTGTAAAACAAAAATCTAATTTTTGGGTACTCCATATTATCGCATCTTTTAAAATGTAAGTTCAACTAGAGTATCTACTTCAGTTTCGATTACCAAATCGCACAATAATGATAAGGCTCCAACATGACAATGTAGGAGATATAAACACTTTCATTTCTGTATTTGAAATTATCTATAACAGATGAAGATAATTTTCCATATTTCCAAATATTCTTATATCATTTTATCACTTTATTTGATTTTATCTACGACGGCTATCTTACATTTTTGAGTAGAAAAAAAAAGAGGATTGTATTCGTTATTATCTAAAGACTAACAAAATGATGAAAATCACGAGGCATTTGTTACATAATACTGCTCTTCCAGAAGTTATAATATAATGTACTACATAGTAGTCGAAAACTGAAATGAAAACAGAAAGCTTCTTTATTCTCGAAAAGAATGGCTAGATAGTTTTATCTTAGTTAGAACCTTGAGCACATGTGAAAGCATTTCAAAAAAAATATTCTTGCAACCGTGGTAAAAAATAAAAAATAAGTTTAAATTGTCCTAAAGAATATCCATTTAATAAGAAATTATTAAATTACCCAAATATAAGAATTTAGGTAGAACAGTGCATTCATAAGAAATGAATAAAATACGGATCCTTATAAAAAAAAAAAAAGGTTGAAATTCCTAAGAAATTAGAAAATCAACGGGAGCGTTTTTCCCTGGACTTTTTGGTATACCAACATTCCCATTTCTCGTTTGTGACGAGCGAATGAATATAAAATATGGCAGTTTACGATCATGCTACTTAAACATCGCCCCCTTACGGATACTGCTAGTCCTTCAGGTTGCTGAACACTATAAATTCGCACATTATAACTATTTCTAGCATTTCCTTGTTTTTTAGATGATGATTCTGTATTTTGTCTAACGTACTCTAATTTTCGAAGATAACTGTGCGATACCCAGACCTAGCCAGAGGCCATGCGAGAAACTTGATGGGGCAGACGAAAAGCAACCGCACCTAGCACGAAGGAACAAACTACACTTAATGACTTTGGGCCTTTGCAAACTATAAAGAACCCTCTAGAGAAAACGCATATTGGTATAAGACTAAGTTGATAAACAGAGAAGATATTTGAGTATTCTTTGTTGTACATTATTACTTTAGACAATATGCTTTACGCAATCACTATTTACTTACAATTTTTTTTAATTCAACCGAGAAATTAAAGAATTTTTACATTTCTAACAGGGGCAAGATGAACCGTTAAGTTGATGAGCTTGTTATTTCAAAGG
The DNA here is from genome assembly GCA_026543865.1 of Argiope aurantia. Lineage (NCBI taxonomy): Eukaryota > Metazoa > Arthropoda > Arachnida > Araneae > Araneidae > Argiope > Argiope aurantia. The sequence continues at coordinate 511,547 of JAPMOR010122446.1, read as the reverse complement.
GAAACACATAAGGCTTAATAAGAACATTAACATTAAGACAAGAAACTCAGGAGGCTGGTGTTGTTACTGAAATTTGTTACCTAAAATAAAATTACAATCAAACTGAAATTTGTTACCTAAAAAAAAACTAAAATCAATACTTATGATATCAGCAAAAACTTTAAAATAATATACTGCGCTATTCTATACTGCGTTCCACTATGCCATCAGTTTTGACTCCCTGTCAGAAAACTAGGAAAGAATGTTGTAAGAGATACACATGGTGTCATGTCATGCTCAATTTTAGAAAGAGGGAAATTCTAGTTTAATTCTTGACAACATAAGAACACTTATTATACAAATTTATTATAAGCTATAATTTTTAACATAATAACCTTTTTATTACAAACTTTTCAAGAAAATGTTCTTGATAATCTTTAATTAATTAAAATACTTATATCTTCTAAGTATAAAAATGTATTAGATTTTTAAAAATGATTCTAATCTTTCTCCGAGATCAAAGTCATGTTGCCTCAATGCCGGGCAAGATGACACTTTTTCTTTACTTTTTTAAAACAACAAAATAATTTTTATACTAAATGAAAAATTATCTAATCAGATGCAATTCAAGAAAGGGCCATTCTAATAATATATGAAAATAAAATCAACTTATCCCTGAAAATGAATCTATTAAAAAAGATTAGCTGTTAGCATCGTCACCTAACCCCTATCTCCTTGCCTAAATTGTATTTATCTTTATTTAATGTGTTTTTTGAGTTGTCGTTTTATGGGCAGACAAACAAGACCACAGACTTCCTATTTTCTGGATTTAGTCTAAAATTAGACACAACTGTGCAATATTGGTGTATATATTACACTCTAAATTCTACATATATAAGCCGATTGAATTCTTGAACAATAATATCCCACCTGCTGAGTAGACAAATCTACAGACAGACAGTCAATCCGTTGATAGATTTAGTCAAAACTTTGAAATAATTATAGTAATAAAGTAAAATGTTTAATTTCATTTATGTAGCTCTTTTCATATGTCAATTATGTTATCAAACAAACGGACAAATAATCAGAATTATCCTCCACGCATTTCTTCCAAAATTAGTCCGAAATATGATATTTTGATGTAAAGACTACATACGAAATTTCATCTGTCAAGCTTGCTGCATTTTCGAATTATCAGTATTATCATAGACTGATAGATAGACAGATACATTTATAAAAATATTCTTCTTTGAAAAATTAGAGAGTTCTAAAATACGGAGATTTATGAAAACATTGGGAATGAATTTTTTGACGATAACATTACATTTTTTATACATTTTATACAAGATAAAGTAAAGATCTTCTGTGGGAAATTCGGCTTTGTCGAGAAAGAAAGCCAAAAACAAGATTAAAACTCTTTTAAAATTAATTACAAGCTGAAATCACATTATTGAAGTAGACTATGTTAATTTATTATAGAATTTATTAAATAATGTGTTACCTGACGGATAGTTTGGCTGACAAGAAATGACATGGTGTACTCCACAAATTGATTTATTTATCATTTATTTTATCATTGGATTTATTTATAAAAAAACTTTTCTTCCAAGAAATCTTGATGTTAAATTTGAATTTATTGAAGGGCATTCGAAATATTTCAACCATTATTAGAAAATGTATACTTTATTTTTAGATAAAGAATATGACGAAGTATGTAAATTTTTAGTTGAAAAATTATAAGTAGAACAATCATTTCACTTTTCATTTCATAAAACATTTTTAAAGCACGCATTCATTTGAATAATATATAACAAGTAGATTTTCATGCGGTATAACTTGATCAGTAATTAAGACATTATGATTTTAAAGAAAATAAAACCTTTAATTGAAATTTTAGTTATAAAATGGATCGTTAATATGTGATCTATTAAAATAATCTACCGAGTAAAAATAATAGTTATTTTGAGATGATTTTTATCAAAAAATCTGAAGTATTACAAAAAGCTATCAAATTTCCCAGAATGATCAAGTATATGAGCTTAAACAGCAAATAGCAGTCTGGACACAATCCATTTAAACAGGATTCATATTCATAAAAATTTAGTCCTTCTACTTTAGGCATTTCTGATAAAAATTTCTCCAGTTGTATTTTTTGAACTACATAATTCAAATTTATAGAGTGTTTTCTTTGAAACCTTCTTTCAGGTGTCCTTCCTTTATTTAATCACAAATGATTCATCGGAAGTAAACGAAATCTGTAACTGCGAAATTTAATAACGTATAAGTTATTATCCGCAGAAAAATAAGGAATTTCTACCTGAAATGGTTAATGTTAAAACTTTTAAAACTATTAGAAGTTGTTCTAAATATGTCAAGAATGTGCTTCGATCGCAATTTTCAATTAAAATACTTTCTTTTCACGTTCATTTTGATTTATATGTGTGAAATGACCTGTTTATAATTTGAAAGTCTCATGAAAATTTAAAATAAAATTAAGAAATATATTATAAACTATGTTTAGTATAATTCAGTAAATGCTATTACAAAAATATATGGCATATATTAGGTCTAAAGCTATGGAACTGCTGGGATCTTATGCATATTAACTAACCATTTTATACGTACATTGTGTTTTTTGCTACATACTTGAAAATTTTGCTTACTAATTAGAAAATTTTTTCGATTCTTCAACTTGCATCTCCAGTCCTAAAATGCGGAAAGTACTATTGAAAGTTTTATAGAATAAGAGTCACATAAAGAAGCAAGGTTCGTTTTATCGATCACTGTATTATGGAAGTTCATACTAAACTGTTCTGCTATAAAACAGAACCCTTTTATCTCTTATCTAAACGAGAAATGGAACAAAAAGTGCAGAGAAGGATTGGAACTTATAGGATTATTATCATAAGCAGGTGTTTATGTCTCACACAATTATATAGAGAGTAATTTTTATTTTATCTCTAGCAATTCTCATTAATTCTGATTAAACACTTTTCTAGCATTTGCCGACCATTGGAATAAAAAAGAAAATGTAATCACAGATGTTCATTAGAAATAATATGTCATATTTTTTGCTCTGTTGGCACTAAAAATGTTTCGGACATTGATAACAGTTGGATATTTTTGTGTGACTTCACGTCCTCATCCTGAAAACTGATAAAAATCGATGTCACTTTCAAAGTAAAATGCGTTACTTTTATTAAAAGATATCAAAGATTTTATTAACCATATGTCCTCACAAAATTTCATATTCATTATTTTCATTTTTCTACTGACAATATGTATCAAAGATCAGAATAAAAAAAATATTCATGGAAAAAACTGTTTAAGACTACAATGAGAAAAAATCTATTGATTAAGAGCTAAAACTCAAGAGAAACAATAAATTGATAAGAAGTAGTTGGAAAGAGTTTAATGAAACGCATTGCGCTTAGTTCATTAATAATTGTGTTCAAATGTAAAACTTATGGTTGTTATTGAATATATATGTGTATAGCTAACAGGAAGTGGCTTGTATTTGTAGTTACGTGAGGCTACAAGCTAACATTAAACTACTTACATGGCTCAATATAAGATTTTTAAAATGTTCAATATTAAACTTTTACAAATATAGCTCTTTCCCATTTGTAGATAACTGACACATATATATAATTTCCTATTTCTTTCTCTAGGAGATTTTCAAAACTCAACGTTTATATGTGTCCCCATCTTAAAGGAATTAATTATTTTGAAACATGAAAAATTATTCGAATTTTGAATTCGCAGTCAAAGTTCTGTTTTGTTTTATAGAATTTTTATTTCTACTTTACAACTACCAAATACACATATATTTTTCTGAAAAATTTATACAGTGTGCAAAAACAATGCGTTCAAAGTAACCTAGATTATTTCATATGCGCAATACTTTTCAGGAATAAATAAAAGTTTCTGGGTAACAAGCTCGTGTTCGTAGAACAAAATACAGTTGAAAGTTCTATTTTATTCCTCATTAAAACTCTAGAAAGTTTTGTCTGTCCTGAGGCAAGTTGTGAAAATGAAGTACTCCCTGGTTCTCAAGGAAATGATAGTTTTGAATCTGAAGGGGGAGAAATGTACCTTTTTAATCTTTGATTGTTATTTTATTTACACTTCGGGTATAAAATTATAAAGAAAGGTTTCTTTAATAATTCTTTTACATACTTCAACGACATAACTGAATATCAAAGGGAAGAAGGGGAGGGGGTTGGTATTCTCTTAAGTTTTCTTCTCTGCGAAACATATTCGATATCAAATATTAAGGTGGAGGAGGCAACTAAAAATGAAAGCAAAACTTGGTTTTAATAAAATCGGAAAAAGTTGGAAATGAGATAAGACCATACTCTTCGTTTTCTGGGAGAATTGTGTTCGATTCTCCAATTTAGAAAACCATTTTTTGAAAAAATATGTTTATAAAACATGGAAAGATTTTTCTGATCCTCTTAGGCGGATGCACATTCTACGAAATATGGAAAATATATATTTTGAAGTTGTGAACTTTTATCTGCCTTGGAAGTAACTACATTTTTTGTAGATTTTGACGCTCAATGTTATTTTGAATTTTACTTAATTAAAAATTACTTTCTAAGATTAATAAGATTAAGATAGATAAGACTATAAGATTAAGATAATAAGACTTTCTTAGATTTCTTAGATCATATAATAATAACCATTTCTAAATATTAAAACTTCAAAAATGTCTGCATCCGTATTAAAAGCCAATATAAAGTAAATATATATATTTCTTTGCCTTGAAATTGCTTTTTGTAAAAGGAGCAAATCATATAAATTAAGATATTAATTCGACCATTTTCTTTCAAATATTTTATTTTGCTGACAATATTTTAAATGGTACATTATTATTATGTTGCTATTGGGATTCAAACAAATCCTTCTATGCAACATATAAATATCCAATTTTTAACCTTTTATAATAGCCTATAATTAATATGAAATAAAAAATTGTATTTTTTTCTGATAAATATTGTTCTACAGTAAGTATCGTAATTCAAAGAATGAAATTTGTTTTTTAATATTAAATTGTATTAGATATATTATTTTATATCATGAATGAATATCTCATTAAAACTCCTTGATATCAAATGTGACAGGAAACTTGTAAAAATATATATCCAAGCTGATATCTAGCACCAGAGTAGTAGTAAAAGTAAAAAGAATCATTAAAATTGCATAAAGACATTTATATTATTTTCTAATGTGACACGTATTAAATAAACAAATATAAGGATAAATACGTTAAATATACAGTTATTGTTTATTATATAGTTACTAAGGTGATGAAGGTACTTAAAGATAAAATTAAAATTTGTTGGTAAACTTGAGGGCTTAATTGAACAATCAGTAAAAATCAGCGGTATAAGTCAACTGTTTCTAAATATATAGCCGATAATTTAATCAGAGTCACGAATATGAGCAATTCAAATAATTTTTTTACGGTTATTATAGAATTGTGTTGGCTGTATTTTTATACCTCAGGAATAAATATCTCATTAAGACATCTGCAAGAAAGTATTTATAAAAACCTACAATAAGTTTTAATCAGTAAACATTTGACAATAACTCGCACTAAATTCGTATTTAAAAAAGCCCTGCTAGTCAGCTAATTCACTTAAAATAAAATTATATTTGACAATAAGATAAGGCAAGTAAGTTTATTTTTATAATAGCAAATTAATAAGGATTAAAATTATAAAAGAAAATCAGTATAAAACAAACAATAGCAAGATAGAAGATAAATATATACATTAAAAATAGCGAAAATAAAATTATTTAATTATTATTATATGTCACTGAAAAAATAAATTTCTTTGTTGACCAAGAATATAATTTATCATATTTATTTATTTATTTGTTTACTTTTCGGTATCTACTTGTAGATAGTTAAAATAAAGAATAAATTTCGTTTCCCAGTCAAGATTTTTAATTATGCTAATTTTGCTTTTAAATCAGCACAGTCAGTTCGAAAGCTTCTTTATGTTTTCTGCGAAATGAAATTAGAGCCGATAATTATTATGACATTTACTTTAGTGGTTTAAGCTGTAATATGAGGCTTTCCAGTTCTAGGATTATTATACAGAATTTTCAAAGGTCATAAAGAATTAATATAGATAAAAAATATGTTGATACTGAGTTAATTAAACAATTTTTTTTATCTGTTTTATTGTTAAACCGGATAGATAGATAAAAAACGGGTCAAGTTGGCACAATTGTACATGGATCTATGATAATCAACTACTTAGTTGTAAGTTCATTTTTAATTCTGTGGAGTTCACTAAGCCTTTATCAAACGAGATGAATATTTCTACATCAATTTTTCTTCAAATATACCAGAACTTAGCTAGTATACTTTTATTAAAACTCTTTTTCAAAAACATAAAATGTTAACTAATGATGGACCTTTGCTTTTGAATCGTGATTTTAGGAAGACATCTAAACTGGTCTTCCACTCTTCAAACTTCAACATTAACCAATCTGCAGGTGTTACACCCAAGATAATAGATTTAACATGCGTCGAACCCATATTCGTGTCAGTTAATAGATAGAATCGGGTTTCGAACAGGTATGCGTCCCATCTGGAAACCAGCACCCCCTCCACCAGGTCACCACAGCCTCCTGAACATCATAAGCTGAAAACGACAGTTATTTGAGAATAGTTCCTTGAGTAACTAAATTTAAGCTGCGATAACTCTCAAATAAATAAACAATCCCTTACCTCTATGCGCTGTCAAAAACTCTTTTAATAATGAGGGATCTGAAAAGTTTGACATAATATTTTCTTCCCGGTTTCCAAATTTTACACCATCTTTCACAGAATTAAAAGTATCTTCATACGTCTTTCAGTTATGAAGCTCTATTAGTCAATAAAGATAATCGAATGCCAATTTAATCGATTTGTTATTAATCTCTTAAAACAATTGTTTAGGTAAGGTAGTAGGCAGAAGAAGAATGTTATCAACCTTAAGACCTGTGACCTCTTTGCTATTATGAATAAGAACAATGCGAGCGTTTTCCAATAACGTCGGAAGAATTTAAAGGATAGAATGAATATTCGATTAATTTCTCAGAGACTGGAGACAAATTTGAAGAAAATGCAAACATGGACCTTGAAAGTTTCATAAACGATAAGGCTTGTAAATAATGCTTTCTATACATATCTAACGTTTCCGAATAAACAAAGTTTATTTTCTGCAAATTTCAAATGGCAGAATCATTGGAAAAAGTACTAAATTCCTATGATATGTATAAAAATATGCCTTTATGATTGCATAAAAGGAAGTGATATTTGACTTTTAGATTGTTTAAAAAACGATAAGACTTGATTCACAAGACTGCGATGGCAATATGAGCTTTATATACAATTCTTCAGATCCTATTGATCAAACGCCTATTATGAATTACTAAAGCTAATAAGGTTTGTAAAGCAAGAGATTTATCAATTAAAGTATCTTGCGCTGTTAAGAAAGAACAATTATTAGTTTAGTTTTATTTATTTTCCCTTTTGTTGCGATGGAAAAGGTACGTTGGGACGAACTTAGTAATTTTGAACTGTGTTCAGATGACGAGGAGGACACATGATCCGGCAACCCCTCTTTGAACTTCTGAGCCATGTCAACGAGAGAGAGTTTAATCCCAACGGATTTCACGTGTATCAAGGCAGCTTGCAAGTCATTTCTTCAGTGAAATCGTGCGGAATTCAGTTCCGTGAAATTCATTTATCAGTTAAGTAGAATACATTTATTGATTTAAACAACATGAAATATTCTTTATTTCATTTAAAGCGTATTTTAAGTGGAAATATTTACCAATACATAGCGGTTTAAAAATTTGGATACAATAAGAGTGTGGATTTTGTATATTATTTAATTTACTCAAAATGATAATTCCAACTAGTTTTTAGAATATTTTTTAATTTATTTCATTTACAATACTGAATAGATGGTGCAATATCTACGCAAATGAAACCCAAAATATCTCTCAAATATTAATGGCCATAAGAATATATCATTTGTGCTCTCAATTCGTTAATTTGAATCACTCCGATGTCCTAAAAAAAAGAAAGAAGATTTTTTTCTTTGAAATTGAGAATTAAGTTAAAATGAATTTTCGAATTTTAAAGCTCAACATTTTGTAACATTTCGAAAAGCTTCTAGCTGTTTGGTGACAAAAATTATCTCGAAGAGTTGATACTTGATCATGGATTCAAAACTTGATTCTGTCGTACACTTTGATCGTCATCCTAACCATTGTCATAAAATCGTCAAAAACTTAGAATTACAATGTTTCTAGATACGGGGCGAACGTTTCCAGTACCTATAAAAAAACCAACATTAAGAAGGATGCTGGCTGAGGTACTGTTTTAATCATTTAACTGCATTCAAAATCTTCAAGTCCGTTCCGAAATAGCTCCAGTATAGCTTCAAAAAAGTATAGCAATTATTAAATAGAGCTAAAACAAAATAAATAAACGCTATTAATGATGATTGGATGTCAGCAAAAAACTTTAATCGATTAGATAGAATTTAAAAATTTAATTTTCATTTAAATATAGGGAGGGATAGGACACCTACAATAATGTTTTAAAAATCCTTATTTTTAGTTTATATCTTTTCCACCAAATGGAATAATCATAGAATTGTGCTTGATGCTATAAATATTTTTAGTTACAAGCTTCTATGATTTTTATATAAATTTTCAATCTCATCCTTCGTTGTTAATTGTTTTTAATGTTTAGTATACTCAATAATATAAATTTAAAAATGAACAGTGAAATTAAGCCCAAAAGTCACATGTTTGTTGTAATAAGCTTTCTTTTTTTTCAAATTGTTCAAAGAGAAGGATGGGACACCATGATTAAGAGAAGATGTGTCCCATACCTCCCAATGATATCTATCTCGAGCCAAATAATTCCGTTGATTACATACAAATTTTAGGTATTTTACATTTATACGCTTACATTATTTATCAGTGTCAATCATTAAGTATTTATATTTATTTTCATAATATCAATTGCCCCATTTTTTTTCCCATTGAAACGTTATTTCAGCACTTAAATTGCTTAATTTGCGCTTGAACAAGACAGGCAGGAAAAAAAAAGAGCAACAAGAATTCTTACGAATACTTTTAAAAAAGAGGTAATTGAAATGGAGAAATAAAGGAATGCAGAAATCTAAATCCCCGAAAAAAGGGGAAATTTTAGATTGATGAATCCACTGATGAGAAATAATTTATTTCTTTTCATGATACCTCTGATAAGGGTGTTGATATCAATATAAATGAGAATGAAAATACACAAAAAATAGATTGGAGCAAAGATGAACCATACGTAAGCTTAAATTATTTTGTTTTAATTAAAGTTCAAACAAAAAAATCCATTATTCGCTATGTTAGAAGAGTTGAGAGTAATGATGATAAAGATTTAAGTAGCTTTAAGATATAATTTATGAGGAGAAATGGGAAAGTGAATATCATTTTCCCGCAATGAACCAATTATATCAGCATTGATGAACAAGACATAATTGCCTAGCTGCATCTACCAAAGATAGATTGAAAACACTTGTCTGACACAAGCATTTTTTCCATTTGATTTGGATTTCACGAAATATAAGATCAAATAATATGTTGTAATTTACCTTAAGTATATAAGTTTCACAATGTCTTTGTAATTTTTCTCAAAGTTTTTGAAAACTAAATATGAATTTTCATTTTCAAAAGCATGTCCCATCACTCTCTCACATGATGGAGGGATGGAATATATTTTTTTTTGTTTATTTAATTGATTTCTAACCTAAAATTTTGATCACTATAATCACATTTATATCTTTTTAAAATATGTTGAAATGCTTCAAGATGTTATTCTGGTAATCCATTTTGTACTAGATGTAAATAATTTTTTGAAATATTTTTGTTAAACTTGTTCTTGTCTCTCCAATCTCCGCTATTGTAGAAAAAAAAAATGTAAGCAACTTTTTAAATCTTAAAATGCCTATTTACTTTTTACATTTATGGAATAATGAATGTTGCAACAATCTAAAATCTTTATGCCGTCTGTCTTCTCTAGAGAACTTGCTCGCCATCCCCTCTGGGGTTGTGAAATGAGGACGCCTCCTAACGAGCATTTAGGGAAAAGACTCTTTCGCTCGGGAAATTTCGGACAAAGAACACACCCACGAACTTCTACTGTAAATTAATTAGTTTTAGCTATTTAGTTAAAGCCTTTCCTTTTATATCTTTGCATTAATTTATTCTGAGGATGTTTAATTGAAATGTTACCGATTGAATTTTCAAGAGTTGATTTTGTTGTTTTCAGTATAACGTAATTTAATGCAATTTGAAATATTAAAATATATTGAGATTTTAAGATTCATTAAATAAATGTTATAATGAGGACTGAGGTGAAAAATCTTCTAATTCGGACTTAAAATAAAAGATAAATACAAAACTAATCAATAAGAAAAGAAAGTTGGAGGCGTTTCTCATTAACAGAGATTTCAGTTAATTTTGCAACCTTAATTTTGCTTTTTAAATAATTTTTTTTTTGCAATACTGTTTGAATAGATGATAATAGTAAATTAACATTTTTAATGCTTTTTTCATAAAGCTTTAACTTCACTTAAGAAATGAATATGTTAAAGGTGGGGAGTAGGGTGTCATGGTCTAGCCATTGTTCAAATCGTCGGATCCTGATTTTGTGTCGGATCAAACTTGGGTATAAACATAACGAACCCAATTGAGTAATAGGCACCACAAATGATAAATAATTATTAATATATTATCGATATATCATGAGATATGACGTAAGAATTTCAAGAAAATGAACTAAAATTTAGCTCTCTGACAAACAATCTTGATAAGTTATGATATATATGTATGTATATATCATAAAATGATATATATGTATTATGATATATATGTATGTATATATCATAAAATGATATATATGTATTTATGATATATATGTATGTATCTTGAAATTCTTGAAATATATTCGGAATTTCAGATTTCAATTTCTTACCCAGCTATTTCTTGTTCATCACATATTCTTCTTGTAAAATTCAGACTTACACCGCAAGTGCTATCAAGGTGTTTAAAAGCCGCATTGCCCAACAGGAAACGCTTTACTTCACCTTTATCGCGAGTCCTTTATGATTGGATTTTGCCTTGATATGCTATACCCAGTGGTATTAGAACCACCGTCACGATTAAAATATTTTCTTACTTATCAATGACTCCTAAAATTTACATGCACAGAATACCTTGATAACCATAAGACATTCCTGTGCTTTCTTCATGTAACATTTTAGGTAAGGGAAAGAATTATTTTATTTAAAAATTTCTTTTGGAAGGCCTTTTCTACAGGAATACTCTGAAACTACAAATTATTTATATCCTTACTAAGTGGCATAAGTAGTTTGGATATATGTCTCAATAGTTGCCAGAAAAGGTAATTAATAGTTGTCTGGTTAATTAATTAAGCTTAGAAATAATACATAATCTTAACATATTTAAACGCTATAGATAATGCATAAAACTATATCGAATACAAAGGAGATTTTTTAAAAAGTCCTTTTCTGAAATATTATTTACCAAAATGACACCAATATTTTTTTCTTCCTTTAACAGATCCATACTTTTTCTATTGTATTGAAAGTTTATTATTATTATTATTATTTTAATATGAAAGAAAAGAGTTGAATTGTACGAGGCCATCAATGAAAATCATCTTTATTCCAAAAAATTATTTTTCTCCTAAAGTTTCTCTGAGGGTTCCAAATTAATTGTAGTCAGAAGATATTAAATCTTAACTATATAGAAGTCGTTCGAATGTTATTTTCCATAGGTTTTCATGATCGAATTGGGCATTCAATTTATGCCAAATTCCAATACGTTTTTCATTCACTCAAAATTTAATAAATATTTTTGTTACTTTATGTTAACTCATCATGCTAGCGAACAAATAAATAAATGTAGGAAGAACAAAACTATATCAAAGAATTATCTAAATTTTAAATAACTTATCATGATAGCTATAGAAATATATATTAAAATCCTTCACCAATATCAAAATGATTTCATTTATAAATTATTTACCCTTGTATCTTTCCAAATACAACTTTTTGAACAATGATAGATAAGGAAACTGTTTAACAAATTCAGAACTGTTTAATTCAATTTTTTCTTTACAGCAAAAGTCAGATTGAAATGATACAAAATCCAAAAGAATGTGACAAGTATTAATAATTTGGAAATTAGAAAAATGGATATTTATTAGAACAAAAATATTAAAATGTACGACATTGCTACATCTATGCATTTTGTGATATATGTGGCGAATAGCTGACGGCCATCTTATTAGAAAAGAGATATTTTTTAATAATTAGGTTGATAACATTATACACTTAAAATTATTTTATTTAACTGTATATTTAGTTCACGAACTTTGATACTTTGTTAGTAAATAAATTAACATGATACTTTGTTAGTAAATAAATTAACATGATACTTTGTTAGTAAATAAATTAAGTTTAAGGAGTTGAGAAAATTATCTTATCTAATAAACTTTCTTTTTAATTTCGCATGCATACATGCTTAAGCCTGAAACAGAGAATTTCAAAAGGATTGAATGACATTAAGAGATTATCTTCTGATGTCATGCATTAAAGATAACAGGATTACCCTTGTTGTATTCTCGATGAGAGTGATTGATATCTTCTTTTCTGTGATGCATCAAATGGGAAGTAAAAGGAATAGTGTAACAAAAGGCAACGTAAAACTGAACTATTGTTGAGATGCTTACGTTTA
>JAPMOR010122446.1:403446-498724 GCA_026543865.1 Argiope aurantia | reverse complement strand
TTTTTTTTTCATTTTGTAGGGAAGCAGTTTTTTAACTGGAGTACATTGTGCTTATAATGTTTTCCCCTTGAAAAGCATCTTTTGTAAATTTTATAAATTATAACTTTCATCTAATATTATTCTAAGAGTAATAAACTAAATAATCCTCGCTAACACTTAATATTTTAAAATAATATTATTTTCATATAAAGGTCTGACGTTTGGCATCCACTTTCTAGAAAATGACCTACTAAATTCATGATTAAGGATCTGTAGTAGTACTTGTGATGTAAAAAAAAACAACATACTTCCGGTAGGAAAGAATGTTTTATCATCGTTTTCGAGGATTATGTCGGCCAAAGTTTCAATTGTAATTCTTTCACGTAAGTGGGCTATTTAAAATATGATTGAAGGAAATAATCCTTATTACATTTAATAATACACAAATAAATGGCGCATGAAAATTATTGTTTTTCGTTTATAATTAATCTCACTCTCAGATAGAAAACTTTTAACGAATTTCTATATATGGCTTTACAAATAAATTCTTTTTTTAGTAAAAAATACAAGATTTATTTTCAAATACAAAACATGAGTTTAATCTTAAAACTCCTAGATCTTTACAACACGAATCACTTTTAGTTTTAAAAAAAATTCAAAGTTATTAAAATTTTAGTTTTGCCCTTGCCGCTGTTTTATTTCTATTCGCTTGGAAGGCAAATTGCTAAAAGAAATTCCTTTATTAGTATGCATGTCATTTGCTTGGAATCTAGGTTCTTTATGGACTTTACTAGTAAGGAATGGGCGAGTTAAAAAAAAAAAATGAGATAACCCCTCAAATTACACATTTTTTTTTCTGAGGCCAAGCTTTTCAGAGAGGCATGCATCATTTGTGTTTTTTTTTTAAACGTACATTTTTCATTACTGAAATGAAGCAGCAAAATTCCATACTGAGCGGTGGGATGAAATAAGTCAAAGAGTCTTCTTCGTAATTAGTAAAATGATAATGAATGCAAAAAAAAACCATTATTTTTGAAATGAATATATAACATGATTTCTCTTTTATCATGATAACCAAAGTATTCATCTGTTCCTAATATGAAGAAATTTAATGACTTAAAATAAAAAAAAGGTGAATTTTAAAGCAGGAATAAATATATCAACCAAATTCAATTATTTATTGAGTAGTAAATGGAAATATAATTTTCATTCTCATTTTACAGTTGTCATTGCTTCGACCATTCCAATATCCAACTGAAGAATTTATTAATTTTTAACATGAACTTTCTTGGGATCCCTTAAATAAGATTGATAACTGGAATTTGTAAAGCCGAGGTTTAGTTTTAATCCTACGTGTTGCAGTCACAGCTTATATTGTAGTCGCTCATCACGATTAAATATACAGACAGCGTAAGAAATTAGACAACATATTTGAACATTAATGTTGTAAATGTTTGATTAACTTGATTAATGCTGCCTTTTTTACAATATTATTCTTTGGAATTCTTTTACCTTGTAAATTTTTAAAACAAGCCCTCTTGGGCAACCAACTGCGTCACTGTGAATATCGGTTAAGTTTAATTTCAATTAAATCTCTTATAATAGATTAATGATCATATTTCCTCAACAATGTATTTTTAAACATCAAATTGTGATGGCCTTAAAACCGTGTTATTTTAATAGCTTTACACCTGTTCTGTTTATTGCGCCCATGAACCTCCTTAATGGAGTAGAGTTCCATGACTTCATATCGCTATTAAAACTCATGTGTCTGGATAATCTATTTGAATTGCATGGTTTTTTTAATGGAATTTTACTTTCTGATTCCTCATATAATCTGCACAGGTGATTAGCAGAATTTTTATTCCTTAGCTTTCAACAATGGGAGAAAATCATGATATGAAATAATCGATAATTTATGCAATGAAATGAAAATGTTTTGGGATGAAAATATAATGAAATCTATTTTTCAAAACTATACAAGAAGGTATTTTTAAATAATTTTCAAAATTCAGAAAAATAATCGCATCTAAATTCAATATTTTAAATTTTAAAATGATGTAAAAATCATTTTTTTTTTTGAAAATAATATTTTCGGCAATCATTGCGAGAAAAGCCAAAATCTTGCTTAATTTTCAATTAATAAAAAAATTTTAAAAATATCTCCAACACATACAAGTGTAGGCATTCTACTTCGTTTTTGACAAATATTAAACTATTTTGTTTAAACTGTTCCAAATTAACTTTTTGCCTAAAACATTTTTAAAAGTGGATATAAAAGTGTTCCAAAACAACATGAATTTAAATTACTAGGAATCGGATAAAGGAAAGTTTAAGTGAAATTAAGGTACGTTCAGCTTTGTAGGATAATTCGATATTAATAGAAAATATTAAAAATTTGTGGAGGAATTGCAGCCAAAAAAAAATCTTCAAGTTTTCTTTTTTGTAAATATACATGCTTGTTGAATGTTGAATTTACAAAAAAGAAAAATAATTTTGATAAACTTTAATGAGTAATTTTTATAAATCATTACTATCAACTGAACGGTATAAAACTAGTTATCAAAAAATAATAACATACTACCAAAATAATTTTGGAATTATTATGAGGCCGCCTGATGTAGAGCCTGTGATGAATTAATAATTCGAAAATAATCTGTAAAAGTCAATTAAATGTAAGGACTGATAAATACTTTTTGTGTATTCTATATTCTAATTAGTGTATTCTATATAATGGCCATTAGATATGCAATTTACCTTGACTAGAAAGTTGATTATCACAAGCGGTCGCGGTTTGAATGAGAAAAGTGGGTGATCTAAATTTTGTGCTTCAATACTTTAATTAAAAACAAGTGTTAAAATAAGCAATGCATTATCTTTTTTATTTCAGTTAGCTCAGAAACTGTTTAACTTTTCTGGGTTTCCACCATATCTCAAGAAAGTATTCAATGTTAGATACCAAACTACAATCATGATATTCTGATCATTGATATTGCAAAAATTCAAATTCGAATTGAATATTTTTGCTGAAAAGTTAATAACAGAGTGCATTTACAAAATGAATGAATTACGGTTTTATCTATCTCGACCAGCGATATAAATATTCAGTGAAATACATTCATTATTCATTAGTTTCACAATGGTTATTGCTCAAATAAATTCAAGAGTGGCTTTACTATTCACAATTGCAATTAAAACAATGATTTTATATCAATCTGTCAAGTAACAGTACACTCAGTTTATATAAAATCTGATAACTGTTTTATGATACCATTAAATCTTTTTAGTTGAGATTATAAGAAAGATAAATATCTGTTAGGCAATCATAATACGCAAGTTTATTGTGAAAATTATGTTTAATTGATAAATAATATCAATTGAATATTTATCAAACTTTTACAATCAAGTCTATTACAACAGATGTCATTTAAAGATAAGAAGATAAGAAAAAATTGCTTAATCATTGCCCCCCCCGCCCCCAATCTTTGATATGTAAAGATGCATTTGAATCCAATACTTTTTCAGAGTTAATAAATCCATAAATAATCTTCGATTATAACATTATAATATACAACTTAGCTTCCTAAAAAATTATGTTTAAAAGAATTTTGTGATTTATTTCATGTCTTTTGGCAATTAAATCAATTGGCAAATCAAATCCTTCAATTAAAAAGTCATTTAAATGCGAAAAAAATGACATCTCTGAAATGAAAATATACTTAAGGTGATTTTAAATGAATAGTACATATATGATGGCATAATCATGTATGATTATAATTAAATTCGTGTATTCTTAAGGATTTCAACCTACTTTTCAAGTAAATTTCTGATACTTTGCATGAAGATCGTTAGGATCACAGTGAAATTTTTAGACTAATATATCATCTTATACATTATAATATTTAAATTCTTGTAGCTCTTATGTTTCGGCAATACATTGAAGGTGAATATAATTCCAATCAATGACTTACAAAATCTCCTGGCCTTATTTTTAATACTTGGTTTCTACATTTACTTGGGAGGCATTGGCAGTTGTAAGTGTCTCACTTCTAAGAGACTTTAAAGTACTCTGTATACAATTCTTAGATTTTCCTTTTGATATAATCTATTTTTGCGTTTCATTGCGTTAATATAATCTATTTTTGCGTTTCATCGTGTTAAGTACATAGAGATTAATCGAAACTTTGTAATATTGATTATATGAATACTTTTCTCGTAGTCACGTTTCAGTTATCAAAGTTTTTGATAATAATTAGATTCATGAAAGTATGGACTGCAAGAGTAAAATTTAAAAAAATTCATATTCTAACAGTATACAGAGTGATTCAAATCTCAACGCTCAAATTTCGTGGGGAGGTAGGATTACGCCAGGAAACCGATATCACATAAGAAAGTATGGCTAGAAACGTCATCTGAATGGACAAAATGGACAAGGGAAGTGAACACAAAGAAACGGTATAGTTAAGTGGTAACGAATGTGACTTTTATTCCAACAAGGTAAAGTATAAGTTCACAGTAGGTGTTCCAAAATTGCGACCATTTACATGAACACAGGATTCACAATTCCATTGCATTAACCGCCAAATATTTTCAAAAATGTCTGGCATATCACAAACAATACTGAGGAGACCGTTATTCTTACAGCAAGATCCATTTCATTGTAGACTGGAGTCTTGTACACATGGTCTTTCATGGACCAGCACAAAAAGAAATCCATGGGTGATAAATCAGGTGACCTGGGTGGCCAAACTTTTGGTTCTCCTCTGCCGATCCACTGAACTCCGAATGTTCGGTTCAGGTAATCACGCACAACAATTGAGCTATGGTCTGGAATTCCGTCATGTGGATACCCATATCTCGGCGGATATGCCTCAGGCATTGTCAGTGATATGACAGGCGTTTTTGAAAATGTTCGGTGGTCGATGCAATTGCTCTGTATATCCCGGGTTCGTGTAAGTGGTCAGAATTTTGAGCACCAATTGATAACGAATGTACTTTACCTTGTTGGAATAAAGGTCACATTCGTTGCCACTAAACTTTACTATTTCCTTGTGTTCACTTTACTTGTACAGATGAAGTTTTTGGACATACTTTCCTATGTAAAATTGATTTCATGAGATATTCCTACCTCCCCACGAAATTTGAAAGATAAATTTTCAATCGTCCTGTATTTTTCTTCCGAAACAAATATTTAGATTCATTAATTTTGGGAATCAAAAGCACTAAGGGATTTCTAAAATGTTTTTATATGTAGTTGAGAAACAAGATAATTCGTATTAGCTTTAATTAAAACTGTTTGCTTGTTTGTTTCGTCTTTTTTTAAAGAGTTTATGCAGTCAATTTTTCAGTTCAATATCCTTATTACGAAATAGCATGCCGCAATTTGTATGCAAGTTTTTATTTATTTGAAGCGTCCGTTAGGTGTCATCAAAAATTCAACTGGATTTCTAACAAACTTGTTTTCAGTTAAATACATTAATTTCCTGTTCTCCGGAACTCCCAATGTTACAACCATAATAAGAATATTTTTATGGAATAGTTGAACCTACACAATATATCTGCCGGCGTCCTGGCATAGAGGTAGCGCGTCCTCCTCGTGATCTGTGCGTCCCGGGTTCGAGTCCCGGTTTGGGCATGGTTGTTCTTTCGTTGTTCTATCTGTGAGATGTGTGAATGTGCCCTCCTGTAAAAAGGGGTTGTGCAAGCGAATGAGTGATGCGTGAGTAGCTAAGTCGTTCTCTTGGTCCTAGTTGGCGCTACTATAGAAACAAGAGACGCACCCCCTCAGGCTTAAACTCGGCTGTCTCTGACGGCGGGGCTTGTCCGTGGCAAGTGCCATAATTACAAACAAACAAACACAATATATCTTGACATTAGAATTTCTCAATAAATGAAAAATCTTAAGTACTTTTAGCTTAATATTTCTCTAAGAAAAATTGAGCTGGGAATGTTTTGAAACTAATCCGATGGAAATTTAGTCACATTCGAAATCTTAGTCAAAACAGTTGAAAAGTATATTGGTCATGCATTTTTAACTTAAAAAGTTAGAAAAGACTTTATTAGAATTTGCAAGTTTAGGAAGTTACTAAATTTACTTCTTATCTGACAGAAGCAAAAAATAGTCCTTATGCGTCTTATATTTAACTATACAAGAAAATGAACATCGGAAACTTTTATGTCTTCACGAATTTAAATTATTTCTTATCTAACTCATCCATCGGATTTTCGATACAATCGCAACTCAAAAATGTAATTTCCGATTTGAGAAAAGGAAAAAGTGCCTAACAGACGTAAAATTTGTTAGAAAATACTTCATATATTCATGAAAAATAATTAAAAAATAAAATTTCTCGTTTTTGCATGTCGAGGAGAAATATATTAATTCTTTTTACAATTCTATTTGCCTCATGTTTGTAAAAATGAAATTCTGTAAATGAATTTGTAATTTTTTGATGTGACAAGTTTTAAAATACCTTACTCTAATTAATAAATTAATTTAATTACATTTTTATTTCAATCGAGCGTGGTTCCATCTGATAAAGAATTTCGAAAGTAATTGACTTCAAAATTCTATAATATTTATAATAACGAATTACATATTAAAGTATAAAACATCCAAAGTAATTAAAATAAAAACAATTTTCTTTAGAAACGAGTTAAAAAATATTAATATCATTAAAATACAAGCAAGTTTTAATTTTCAGGGCTTTTCAAATTCAAAAAACATTTGTGAAAATGAGCGAAAATCTTCTCTTTTAACGACAACAGTTTTTCAGGCCATTTAACACTTGATGTGAAGTTTGAAAAGTAGTTTCGAAAACACCAAGCAATATAAAACTTGGAATACTATGAACATTTCACTTGCTCTCTACTATCCTTTCCAATCCATTTTGATTTGCTGCATGTCAACTGCTTCAGTGATCTCGAAGTTATCTTTTCTCTTTCCATTCGAGAACTTTTTGCTGCACATTTCATTTTTATATTTTCTTTCAAAAAACGTTTAAATCATCAAGATTTATTACTCAAATATAAAATGAATGGTAAGAGAAGGAACTGTCATAAATTTTAAGTGTTAAATTAATTTATTAATTGAATTACACTTATTTAATAGATGCTTAGGATGAAATTGTTATTTAAATATTATTTTTCAACCTTTAACACGAAGTTTCTTATCATTGGTGTGTTATTGATGAAAAAAAAGTAGCTTTGTTCTACATTAAAAAAATTGGCTTAAAATCTGCAAGTAAGCGCATGTCATAATTATCTATGAACCAATTAATTAATTTTCATACCAAATTTTAATTAAATTCTTGAGAAATCATAAGCACCGAAAAATTTGAATAATCTAGTTTACAATTTTGTATTCAACAACGCATTAATTTACCTTAAAATAATTACATTTTTATTGGTTATAAACATTTATTTGAAGGAAATATTACAAGCTCTGAGGCAAGCTCCAATGTGTTTCGAAAAATAAGAAATTCCTAACTGTGAACGAAAACATTATTACGCTTATATACGAAATAGAACTGTGACGGTCTATTAGTTAGGTCCGCTTCTCATTATACCAGCGGGACATGACTTTAACTCTTGCAATAAATGAGTGTATTTGTGTTGTATGAATCTTATTATAGGCTTTTAAAATATGAAGGGGATGAAAATGTTTGCGAGAAATTATCACCAACGGGGGAACGTGGAATCAAAATTTCTCTAGAGTCGCAACTAATTTTAGAAAAGATTTACGTCTGATTTATAGAGATATCTTTGCGAAAACAGCATTTATTTTGGTAATAAAGCCGTGAGCTGATCAACTTCTGATTAAAGAACGACTTATCTGCAAAAATTTCAACGAAGAATACAAACTATTCAGTTTTCATCTTTTTCTTTGTTCTTTCTTTCCTGCGTTTTATATAATATTTGCTGCATTTTATAGTCTCTAGTTGTTTTATTTTTTCATTTTTCACTAAATTTGGATCATTAAATTTGTACTAATACTTTGTATTGACTTTGCGAATTAAATCCATCAAGCTTACTGTAGGATCCGAAAAAAGTTTAAACTTCATCAAGTTATTATTTATTATCAACTTTTACAGTAACCGGGCGCTGATTTTTTTTAATTTCTTTTATCTAATCGTTATTATAGTGATGTTTAAAACGTTGAATATATGCAACATGTACGAATCAAACATATTGAAAAAATGCGCTGTTTTTCCTTAAAGACCCTAATTTCGCTTTTTAATTTTTTGTTGTTGTTGTTGTTGCAATGAGAACTCATATAATCAATCGGGATAAGTAAAATGACAAATAACATGTTCTCATTGCTACTACTTAAAAATATATAAAGAAGACACTTTCTTTAAGAATATTTTGAGAATATCAGGCCTAGAGTTGATGTGCAAATTTTGGAAATCGTCGACATGAGATCAATAATTATTAAAGTGTACTTTTAGCTCCCCCAACTTTTCTATATCATGCGTATTGAAGACAATATTAGGAACTTCAAAATAATATGATAAACATAGCTGCATGTATCTTATATGTATATATATTTACATTACTTACATTGGGATGTAACATCACATATTTTTCTTCTGTAAGCTGCGCAAATAATTTCAAATTTAAATTCAATCGGGACATTTGGCATATATTATTTAAACATAAAAGGAATTCATTAAGAGAATAAACAAAGTAATGAAACTTGGACCTTGCAAAATCTTTCAGTTTCTGTAAATTGTAATGTCTTATTGCACTAAATCAACAATAAATTTCATACATATTCTATTTTTTTAACATGTTCAGTTTTTTAAGGAAAGAAAAAATTTTAATAATGAGAAATGCATCAACTTAATTCTAAAGAAAGAATAATTTCAACTTTTCGTACAGATAATTTTAATGCCCGTATGGAACTACAATTGCTTCGAAGAGTTGCGCTGTTGTACCTTAAAAATATTAAGTAGTTAAACATTTACTCGCAAATTTTAAAAATAAGCAATATTTATTAAATTTTTATAGTAATCTGAAAAAATGTTTGAATATTTATCACATACATATGCATACACAATGTTTTTGGAATAATCTTTTTTATCGATTTTCTGCTTAATTTTTTTTTTCTTTTTTCACTGTTTTAAAATTTTAAACAAAGTAGTTACATTCCCAATCAAAGCTGACAAACCCTTTTTTATTAATATTATAGACTAATCAAAAGATTCACGAAAGAGTAAAATTTGCTGCTTCCAAAAGTCACAGCGGTGTATGGCATCCTTTTCGATATATTATAATTCTGAAAAGTCTTTTTACATGGTTTTTTGAATGATGCAACCATCTGGAAAATTCTTAAAATTCGAATTTTTCGACTCGAAAATATATGTTTCCCAGTAAAACTCAGTAGATAAAGAATTTTGGATATTTTCTTAATATATACTTGAGGGAAAAATAATTTATATTATTATTTTAGTTAGCATTTTGTTATTCGAATCGCAAACATACAATACTGGCGTGCATAGACAAAAGGGATAGTTTAGCTGAGCACATGTATAATAATAAAATAACGTTTGTAGTAATGATTTACGGTAGCTTGACAAAGAGTAAAAAAAAAAAATTAACAAGAACAGTTAGGAATTATATTGCTAAAAGATCTTGGGTTATATGCGCTTTACCCATGTAAGGAAGGCATCTTCGGATGATGAATGTATACATCAATAGAGGCCTCCGATACAGTTGGATTGAAAGGAAGTCACATAAGATTTCGTCTTTAACATTTAGATTACATTTAAACCCTTGTTTAATAACCACTTCTCATAAGGATTGATAACCACAACAAAATGTAGTTTAATTAGCGATGTTTCGCAGAATGAATAGCGAGGAGACAGCTTGACGTCACATGCATGATTGTCTCTATATCTACATGAAAAAATTTTGGTCGGAGATAATATTATCGAACGCGACTTCGAGAAATTTGGAGCAAGTATCTATGAAGTCTTGATCGATGAGGTTATGTCGCTGGTCAAGATTATGGACTAGAGGCGGATAGTAATGGCACTGATGAACTCGTGGAATAACATATCCAGAATAATTGAAAAATTTATAGATCGGTTTTCTGTGTCACAGGAAAGCTGATTTGATCAGGAGAGGAAGAAATAATAGACTCAATAAAGGAACAAATGTCCAGTAAAATAAGGGAGATGCTAAAAGCATAGGGAATTATTGCATCATACGTTGAGAAGCATCAACCTAATAAGTATTATACTTAAATGAATCTGTAACTATTCTAGTTATAAATTCATTTAGCGATAATACTGTGTGTAATTGCCAAATAATACTGCCAAATTTTGAGGCGTAGTCAAACATGAATGTTTTTAAACAATTTTCTTGTATAAAAAAAGCATGCATTATAAATGGTAAATTACATTCTCATAAATCTGTTTGAGTATTTTCTTTAAAATTGAACACGTTGTCCTCTTTTACATGGATTCCTGTGGAAAACATTTTTTTTTAAAGAGTACGATTCGTGAAAGAATTATGCTCTATAAGTGAGGTTCCATTATAGATTTTCTTCTTAAACACTTTCGAACAAATCATCAATTTCTGTAAGCGCCATCATTTCGTGAGTTGGCTGCGTATTAAAATTGAGGCAATTTTAAAGAGTACAAAATTAACAAATTTTTCTCAAAATCATAGTTTGCTTTTATGACTTCGTCGAAGTTTTAGAATTGAATAATTTAAAGGAGTTTTGTTTTGCCTTGAAACTTTATTATGAAATTCTACATGATTCAATATTAGATGCACGATAATAATTTATAAATTTATCTTATTGATAACATCACTGATAATTTTCCATTAAGTAAATATTTTTGAAAGAAAAGCACAGTCTTTCTTCAGAGCTGTTCTGAAATTTTATTCAATAGTTATCAGTTTAATCTTCGTGGACAGACATCATTTACTGATTTAGACTTGAAGCTATTCTTTACTCTTTCTCTAAGATTATATTAAAGTAAATTAAGGAGTATTAAGTGAAACACCGGCAAATTTTCTTGATTTTTTTCAATTAGCACTGAAACACCTTGAGGTTTTAAATTCATCGATAAATTTATAGATGTGGTTTGAAATTGAGATAAAATGTAGATAACTTTTATTGATTTTTTTATTCTTTCCCTGAAGAAACACTTATGACTTTAAGTGAGAAGTGTTGATCTCATATTCTTATCTCCGAGAACGAAGAAACTATATGTTCTCAATTCAACAAAAAATCTACTTGAAAATGCGATTCAAGATCCTACTCGAAAATGCTATTACTCAAGTGTTATGTGGTATTTGAACTAACTCATCTCTAAGAGCGCATAAAATAGCCCTTTGTAATACAAAAAGTTTTAATCTTTCAAAACGTTTCTGGATCACTTTGCTATTCTTAAAAATATCGAAAGACAAAAATCATTGACGTAAAAATACAGTAATGGTATTGTCCATCTCTGTCATTTTCATTTCTCTGCTTATGACATGTTGTGAGAGGAAATAACAGTTGATTTAACAATGTTTCCTTCCTTCCGTTTTTCGAAATTTTATTTTGGAAATAAAAATATGGAATATTGATGGCACAATAAATATTGCGTATCATTCGAGAATTTTCCTCCAATAATATACTTTTATTATATATAATATGTCTCTGTAAATTGCCTAGAAATAGAAATTTAATGTTTAAAAAAAATTCTGTATTTTTAGTTATAGTTGTTTTTTACCTCTTTCTCTTTTTTCCTCCAAAATTCCATAAATATTTCTAATTTTTCATGCTAAAGATTAATTATAGTCGTCAAAAAGTGAACTCTTTTTTTTAATACAAATATAATGCAGTTGTTCATATTTCTCCTAAAATATCATATGGATTTGATATCTTATCCATATATCTTAAATATCCTAAAATATCTTATTCCTAATCCAATCATGTATGGAATTTCTATTCCTTTTTGGTCAATCGATAAATTTATTCTATATCAGAAATTCGAGAGTTGCATATAAAAACATTTCAGCTCATTTCTGCAATTCATAAATTTGTCACTGAACTATTAAGCTAATGCTTTTGTGAATTGTTCACCGCCCTTTCTTTTGATTCATGCTTTTGGCCCATTGCAGAAGATTGATTGGCTTTATCCTTTGTTTTAATTCAAATTATTGAATTCATATTATTTAAGAATTGGAAAATAAATAGCTGATTAAAATATCTTATTTCTCTTTAATAGAATTTATCTTTAGTGTGCTCACAGTAGATTTAAGCTATCATGGGTTTAAAGTATTCAGCCATAATTTATTCTCAAACCCTGTTTATTATATACGTTTGAAGGCTTTACTCTATTAATGCAATTCCGATATGCTAGTTCTCAATGCATCACAATAGCAGACCATTTCCACATTAACCATATGATGTAGTGACGAATAGGAGTTTATTTACGAACTTCTTTAAAAGATAATTAATAGAATGTATATTATTTGTAATTTTTCAGATTAGCAAATTCTAAATTTTTAGATTAGTTTCCATATCTATATCTTCGTATATTTAAATGAATCAGCTCATAAAGGTTGATACTAATGGTATGCTAAAATGCATTCACCAGCTAAGTTTATCTGTTATTACATGTGCAAACGTATAACATTTATATACTAAATTTAAATAAATGCATGCATAATAAAAATTTCTAAGATGGCAAAGGACTTTCCTCTTATATCCATATTAAAATTCGTTTTTGTACTGACAACTTATATTCTACTGTTTAGCGTTAATTCAAAGAGTGTGACATCAAAACCGGCGAATTTGAAATGCCATTGTAAATACGAATATAGTCACCAAAAATTAAATAAATATGAAATGAAAACACAAATTTACAGTTTGTGACGAATGTTTTAGACACTATTTACATTGCATGCAACGCATAAAAATTTACATATTATCAAAAAAAGTCTTGTAAATGGGGCTTTTGATTGGGAATTTACATATTCTCAGCTTTGATCATATTCTCAAAATTATTTATCTACACATCAATTATATGAGAAAAATGTATTGGATTCAAACATTGGGTATTAAAATGAACTTGGAATTAAGTTGCTTGGGGATATTATTATTTATAATTTGCAAAAATGCCTTGGCAGTGATCGTGTGTCTTCGCATTGTTATACAACGTCTGAACGTCTACATACATTATAGATGGTACTATTCTGCCTTCCAAATGAGAACTCTTCCATTTACTTTTTCTCACGTAATAATCTTTTTTCAATGTTTCTATCTCTCTTTCATTCTATAAATATTGAAAAACAATTTCAGTGCATAACAAATCGTACGGAAGAAACTTCTAGAACAATGCTTTGAAATGTTAGAAGGTTGGATATTGACTTTAACTTGCAACAAAGAAATTCTATAATTTTTGAAACAAAATGCACAAATAGAAGCACACATGTTGCTTTCATTTTCTAAAATATCAATTTTATAACAGGAGAAGGGTTCGCGATAGCATGAATTCTTTCCAAATCCGTATACTCTCAAATTTTTCTCAGTTATGTATTTTTTCATTCCAGTATTAAATTCAAAATCATTTTTTCAGTACATACATAAAAAATAAGAATGAAGAAAATGAAAGAAGAATAACACGAAAAAAAGAAATTCAGCAGGTAAAGTAATTGAAATAGCTCTCAAAACTGAATTTTTAAATCAATGAAATACACATCTACAGATGAAAAAGTGGAATACAATGGTTAGATGGAGAAGAATACGTGGTCACGTTATGAGCGAAATCTAACGTCTGCATGCCTCATGAATTTTATGTGTATTTCTGGTCCGTTTGATAGGAATTGCGATCATTTAGAGATGTGGACCTAAATTGCGTCCGAAACTCTCTATACAATCAACAACCTACCATTTTGAAAACATGCTTCAATGGAATGCATGTCGTGCTAACATGTTATTGATCTCCTTGGTTGGCCGTTAGAAACCTAATATTCTGCTGTTATGAGCATCTGAATGTATCTGGAATAAAGAAGGATATGAAGAAAGCTAATGTAGCTCTTCTAAGTACCTGCAGATGGATAGACATTTCTGAACACTTGAGCTGATGGAAATAAGAGCTAATAAAGTTCCCTATACTTGTATTAGTGAATTTCCAAATGAATTTCGTTTACTTAAAATATTTCTAGCATTTCGCAGAGAATAATTATTGCGTCATTATCACTTTTACCTCTTTTTCGCTTAAGGATGAATAATTTAATAAATGAGTAATAATTATTACTCATATTAAGTACCAGGATTCTTTATATTTCTTACTAGACTTTGTAAAGCTTGTTGAAAAATAAAACATTGCACAAAGTGCGATTTGCTTTCACGTATTTGCTCAGATTCGTCAATAATTTTTTTGATTATATTCAAAATAATGGATAAGATTTAGTCCTTACTATATTTAATAAAAATTCAATGAGCATTCTTAGTTATATTATGTATAAAGAATTATTGAAAATTTGATTTGAATTATTTACTGGCAGAAATCTATCAGACTTCAGTATACCTGGGAAAATATTCACAAAATTCTTCTTTTATCTACTCTAAATTTTTTCTTTCCTCCATGATCGACTTTTCAAAATTAAAAGAATTATTACTTTCAGGTAGAATTGCATGATTTTTTGATATACTAAAGAATAGTTCCAATTACAAATAATAAGCCTAATAGATCAGAAAAAAAGTATAATTACACATAAATATTATATCTTGGATATCAATAAGGGGGAAAATTCTGCTGAATGATTTCCACCGAACTTCAACAATTATGATGTTCAGTGTTCTTTAGATTATGTCAAAAAGTTTTATATAAAGAATAATGCTTTAAATCTTGAAAATAACTATCTTCCTTCATAAAAGGTAAATTTAAAATTACATAAATTCTAAGTATATATAATCTGTACAAATGAAGTCAATTCCTCTTCACCAGAGGTAGATTTTCAGCCTCAATTTATTTTTAAATCAATTCTTTCAGGCACAGACAATAAGATAACGGAATTGAACTTGCGGAATTCCGCTTCTAAAAGAACCTTGCACTTTCACATCATAATCCAAATGAATTAAATACAGTTTATGTTTTTATATGGTTGAGAGATTGTGAATCTCTTAAGATCTTTCACATCATAATTAAAATGGAGTTATATTTTTATATTCGAGAAAAAAGACTGCTAACAAGTACATCATAAAACAAATTACGATTAGATAATAAAAATGAGCGTTGGCACTACTTGAATTGACTCAAATTTTATGTTTTAGAAGACTTAAAATCTAGCATTTTTATGAAACAGCGCTTAAAGTATGAATTTCTAAAAAATTGTCTTCCACCGAAAATATGTTAATAACATATCAAGCTTATAAAACAAAAAAAAAATTAATGCAACTATAGTAATTACTTCGAAGACTTCGTCTGTAAAAATAGTAATAAAAGCATATCTATATGTTTTTTGGTTTATTCAAAAATGGCGCTAAATTTTAAAATGGATGTCCATGAAATTTATACATTCATTGGGCTGAAATATACTCTATTCATACAAAAAATTAATTTTATTTTTATTTAATTTATTTCTCTGTAGGAAACACAGCAGCTGTTATCATTCGTAGAAACATAAGTATTTATATTCAGTGAAATCAATGAATGTAGCAAAGAATAGTTTCATAGTTAAATATAGAACAAAAATAAAGAAAACCAAGTATCACTTTCGTTATCAGAATAATCTTTTTTCCGTCTAATTTTTTTTTCATGTCATTAACAATTGCCAAACAAGAAAACCTTTCCTTAATGAAGTTCGAAAAATCTGAATGAGAATTATTGTTTGGGGGAAACGTGTATTTAAAGGGACTAAATTTCGAAATTTTTATCCTTCTTTTTTCTTTTGTATATTGCAATTACTACAGATGATTATCTCAAGCTTTATAAGTTTTCGTTTCATTGTAAATTTGCTTCAATGCATAATTTTTTTTCAATCCCCAGAAATATTTGGGCATCTTATTTTTCCCTCACTAATGAAACTAATAATCGGAACTTTTCTCGAAATTAAAAGGGAAACTTTTAATACCTCAAAAGTTGAAAACTCTATGAATTATGTAGAGAGTTTTTTATTTTTCACGATCTTCCAATAAAAAATACTGCAATGTCATTATGTAGGTGCAGAATGTGTATTTTCCTATTTCGTGGCATTCTCTTATGAGTCACTTATTCTTCGAAACAATTATCCCGATTAAATCTGTGTTTCTGCTACCCCGAGACATTACTAGTACATAGTTTAATCTAATGTAATAATCTCAAATCATGACTTTAATTTTGAGACCTCTCAATGTTAAATTAGAAAATTCATAAAGTTTTAAATCTAAAATAAATGTAAATAAAATGTAATTAAGTAAAATACTACATTATTTTTTGTTGAAAAATTTGCATTTTCAAAATGATATTATTACCATTGAAAACATATAATTAAGTTTGATGGTTAAAGTAAATATTTAAATAAAACGTTGTTCAACAAAGTAAAAATATCTTTTTTGTGTGTATATGAGCAGTTTTCAGTAATATATATATTTGATTCATGAATATATTAACTCCTTGACTTCCAACTAATGATTAAAGATATGTGTTAAATCAATAATTCTTGAAGAAAAACCAATAATTAAAAATAATAGATTTATATGGTTGAAGATAATAAGCGAAGCCCAAAACGTTTTCAATAAGAAAATATTCAGCAAACTTTAGGTATTTAAACTATGCAGCTACACCTTATTACGGTTATTATATAAATTTTCTTTGCGATTGCACTTTTAGCATTGGAGCTTTTATATTTCCGGTTTTTATCGCATTCCACTAATTTTATGCAGAAAAAGACATGGAAAAATTTTGTAGCTTTTAAAATTGATATTTTAATGACGCTTAAAAGTATTCAAAATACCTTTTTGAAAGGTACACAATTGGTAACATATTGAAACGATTTGTATTAAATGCGCAGGCTTTTTTTTTAATGAATAATCTACTCATTTCTAAATCTGTACGTCATAGGTAATCTACTGAATGTAAAACTTCAAATATTTTACAGAAGATCCAATAGAAATTCCAAAACTCAATGTATTAAAACTCACAATTTATTTTTATATCGATATCGATTGTCTTTCATTCTTTTCAACCTATAATTACAACACTTTTCGGAATAGAAGATGCGGTCAGGAAATACAACTATGATAAAAACAATATAAAAACCAGAAAACTGCACCTATGATAAATTCCCTCTTAAGTACGAAAATATTCAGTTTAAATAAGTTTATTTATTATAAAATTATTTGCAACTTCTAATAAAACGTTCGCATTCAACCTAAAAATTTTTTAAGGACTTTTTACAGCTTCTAATAAAAAGTTCGAACTCGCTTTTTAAAGGAAACAAGGGCATGTGATACCTATAATTAAACAAATTTCTACTTGCTAAACTTTTAATAGAATACTTAGATTTTTCAATATTTAGAAAATGTTACTTCTCTCTAACTAAAACCTCGTTCAAACAAATTAAGCAGTCATCGCATTCTTCCTAGCTCTCTATTTATTGCTTTACGAAGATTTTGGTAAATGAATCTTCTAGAGGCGCAGAAACTGGAACTATTTGTTACCGAAACTCCTAGCTTTAGACAATAAATACGGAGACTAGAATCTGATTAAGGCAGCATCTATTCACTCAGTAACTGCATCTAGAGACCAAGATCCCTGAAAGGCTCTATAAGAGTCACTGAGAACCTTTTAATTTACAGCGGAAATAATTGAAACTATCTATGCCAGAAACTGTGGACGAAATTGTTTTATTAAATTATCGAGTTGGCGGAGAGACCAACCTGTTTCTGATAAGAAAAGAGGTATGAGGATTGGAATAGATCCCACAAGAAAGTCTATTTAAGAGATGAAAATAACATCTACACACCATTTCTATTGTCAAAAATGGCATAAGAAATTTCGTGGGATGAAGGTTTTTTTTTTTTTCTTTTCTGAAGTAGAGTACCATTTTCATATATAACAAACATTAATATCTACAGTGATCTTCCCTTTAAATATCTCTTGAGAAATGAAATTTGTTTTGATGATAAGTAAAAGTTGCTTAATGTTATAATAGAAAAAAAATCAGGATAATTTTATAGTTTAATAAAAATGTGTCAATAGCTCTTAATTTATATTTAAATAAGTTTAGAAAGCAACAGAAAGCCTTTGCGTTATACTATTTAAATCGGCAATTTTATTTATCTTGTTCATATAAAAAATACTATGTTAATAATGAATATTCTGGAATTATTTACTTACCGTTTGTGTCTTTTCTTTCAACGTAAGTCATTTTGATATTTTATAAAATAATTCTTATTCAAAAAATGTTGTACTTTTTTTATTAAAAAAAGTGAATTTTTGCTTTAAAAATCAGAAATTTTTCGAAACAAACTGAATGTTTTGTCGAATATTTCTTGATTTTATATCGATTAATTACACAATAGAAATGATTATCATTTCCTTTCTCAGTTTTATGATTCATCCTGGATATTTAATTTTTAGTAACCAATATTTAATGGAATTTTTGCAGTATTTTTTATTAATCAACATCAAATGAATGGAATGTTGCACTTTGCTGTTATGTAAGAAGTATCTTAAAACAATTATTTGGTCATTGGTAACATCAATATGTATCTGGGCATTTTTTCAGTTATATGACATTTCTCTCCAATCCCTGCTGTTGTGAATTTTACTTTCGTAGAATTTGATCTTAAATTCTACGAAATCTGGTATATTTTCACACAAACACGCCGTTTGTAACGTGTTGCAAAAATTCTGAGTGTAATGTAACTAAACATCATCACTTGATAATAATAAAATTAATGCAATCAGTATTATTTCTGTCAGTGATGATTTTCCCCTCTTTGGGCTTCGTAACTTTGATATTTTTAAGTGATTGGTTTGTTGTATATTAACAGATAAAACAACTTTTCGGTCATGTTAAAATACAAAAAAATACCTCTTAAATCAGTTTAACTATCCAACTAATTTTCTCCGACTGCCTCAGTTTTTGCAAAATTTAATTCTAGCCACAAAATTTGCCCACAAATAAATGTATTTGATATTTTCTTTGGAAAGGGGGGAACTCTTAGACAAGTTGATGATAAATTCAAAATGTATGAAGTACTTTTCTTACATGTAAATGCATCACATTAGAAAAAAAAAACAAGAAACGTATATAATGTTTTCTTTCAGTATGAATATTAACCATCTTTGTAAATATGACTCATTTTTGTGTAATTCCAATGAAGGAAAATATAGCATATTTTTAAGAAAAACTTATCTTTCCTTTGACGAATTAGGTCTGATATTCGATATAGAGCAGCAACTTTGGTGTTGGAGCAGCATTCTAAATTTCACTTATCTAACTCTTAGTTATCTTTAAAAATATATTTATGCAATTATTGCTGCCTCAATTTCGATAAACTGCACCTTTTAAAAATGGTTTCATCACATGATCTCCAAGATTTTTTAACTTAAGAAATAAACTTATTTTGTAATTTTACTTCCTATGCTAGCAAAGGTTCATCGTCTTAACTTAATATTTATAACAGAAACTTACTTTTTGTTTCACTCCTTGCTAATGTATTCGGAAGAAAATTCTTTTTTACAATTGTTTTTTTTTAAAAACGTAGTGCATTAACGATTACTTAATATTGAATTTAAATAATAATAGTAATTATTATTAATAATAGCAATTAAAATTTAAAAGAGAGCAGATAATGGAATGACAATAGGAATTATTCGTTGAACGAAAACTTAATTACCCTTTTATTGAATAAGCTTTCCGTTAATAATAATACAACAATGCTACAATTCTTTGAAAATGAAAGTTCTCGTAACGGACATATGCAAAATTAAAATCCTTGTTCATTTCAATATCAATATACGTTCATCGCGAGAGGCTTTTGTTTAAGACAATAACTATAGATTTAGCAAAAGTTATTCAATATTTAAAATTCTATAATTTACAAATCTAGATTTCTGGAAATTGCAAGGTATAAAAAGGTATAATAAAGTTAGTGCTTTCTGAAAATGCATATAAACGGATAATAACTTTATTATTCATCTTTTTTTATAACTTACAAATTTTTGTAATTAAATCTCTTGCATATTCTATGGAACATAACTGTACTTTTTTCATCTATCCTCAATCATTTTAACACTTATTTCATATTACCCAAACCAATACTACCATCATTTCTTTTAATAATATTGTTTTTTCAACATTAATAGGGTACTTATGAAATTAATTCACTGTAAGCAATTTGTAAATATTATCAAAAGCATAATATGTTTATAATTCGTGATTGTTAAGTAATTTCAATGCAGATAATTTTTTTTTCAAAATCCTTCCATTCAAAATAGAAATTATTTATAAAATAATTCCTTTTCTGCTAATTATAGTATCAACAAAGTTAAATTAAGTTAGTTAGCTCATTCTTATGGACAACGTTGTGTGAACCAAGCATTTACAATTGAATTTTCAAAGAGTGAATTAAATTATTATTTGAGTCACAGTATGTTATGTATATCGACTTTTTAAATATAACCTAACATAAATATAGCTTAATCCCAATATCAATCAATAATGCTTTCAATATTAAAAACTGATTGTAAGGCTCCTGCAGCTCATTAAAATGAGTGGCATACATTTTCATATTGCACATGTAATTTCTTGAAAAATATTAGAGGTATGCTTTAAGAATGCAGAAATGGCATTGCCAGTTCTTCACCTGGTGTTAAACAATGATTGAAGCAAATGGATGGTTAACCGACTTTGTTTACAAACAAACTAGCCCTCCTACCAGTCTTCAGGTGTATCATTCCGCCCATGTATTTCTACCTGAAATGGTGTGAAAAAGCTCCGTTTTTGTTTAGGCTTTTTCAATAATCCACAGTTTTTTTTTTTTATGCATTACTTTTATTATTTTTTTTCTTTTTCATCTAATCGATGCCATTTAAGAATATACAATGCAGATAAGTCAGTGATTTTGATGAAAACATATAAAAACGTGCTTTGCAGAGATCAACTGCTGCGGTTATAAGTAGCCAAGCGACATAGACAATCGCCAAAGCAGTAACCCGGAAAAGAAGTTTGGATATGCCACAATGGCCATTTATTGGTAGGATCGAAAGTTTGATCCCGGTTAAACATCCATACATCGGTATATTGCACACACACAAAAAAAAAAACATGAATTTTGGGGGTCGATTTTAAACTTTCAGAGGAAAATTTGAATATATTAGACACCATTCTTATTTCTTTTTAATCAAATAAAATTTATCTCGTGGAACCCACTTTGGGAGCCACTGCTCTAACAGACTTACCTTCTACAATTTAAAAAACTTCCTGAAAAGCAGTCGCGTATAGGACAGAACAATTAACCCCCCTGTGCGATTTCGGGATTATTATTTACACATATCAATAATATTTTTCTAAATAGTGTGTTTTGAAAGGTAATAATATGCTGTACCATAACTTAGTTACTGGGAAGGAAGTACTGTTGTGGCTTGAACTTATGCAGAACTTTAAAATAACAGTTAATATCGTTTTCTTTCTTTATTTATTGTTTTTGAAATGGCAACGAATAGATATTCAGTTTTGTTCTACAAAATATAAATTGCATATGGTTGTAAGAGCTGGAATAAAGATTATTCTTTGAAGTAAAATGTGGATTAAAGTTATTTAAAGTAATGGAGTTCTAATTATTAAGATTAATTTAGAGTCAAAACCAATATCTCCACGATGTTTTCGATACTCTGAATACCTTGTAATATCGTGAAGATATCGTAACAATAATTTAGAGCTTCGCTCTTATGGTACAAAAACATAGCTGCAATTTAAAATCTCATAAATCATTTTTTTATTCCAGATTTTTTGAAGGTTACTGATTACAAAAGAAAATTAAATGTTTTATAAAAAGAAACTTAGCTGTGTGGTGAATAGCATATAAGCCAGTTAACATATGAGCATATGCTTTGGACTGCTAACCACAAGGTCCCAGGTTCTATCCTCGCGCATCGCAAATTCGTCACATTGGTGACCTCGGACAATGAACCTTCAACCTTCATACAGCTGTTGTGGCGCCATCTACCCACAGCAACACAAAGTCGTCACACTCACGTGACGTAGCATCAGCAACAACAGCCCCCCACACACGCTCGCCATAACGCTTTGCGCTACTCAACTGGGTACAGGCCCATTAGACAACAGCTAAATACATCAACAGTCATATCGTTCATTTCACTGGAGGGAGAGTCTGTGGTGAATAGCATATAAGCCAGTTAACAACTACGCTACACAAGCATATGTTTTCGTATCCTGGTTATGTTACAGGTGTAAGCGTCATACCAGTTGCAACTCAACTCCACTCCAATGTAATTAATTCATTAATTCATTAATTTCGCTTTTCTCGATGTAAATATGCTTTCGAAACTTTCTATGTAAATAATTGCAAATAAAGTGTTCTCTCATATCACATCCATAGTAATTATTGAAAATATTTTACAAAGTGGCGTCCACGACAGGATTATGGATTATCTAAAACGGGAGAGAACACAACTCAGGCGATTATTTACCAAATCATTGAAAGAAGTTGAAAATGCTGTGAAAACGGAACCGGTAAGTAAAATTGAATTGATACCGGTATTTAATATTTTAAGTGATAAAGCTGAAAGGTTATTTGAATTAGATGAAAAAATAAGAGTAAAATGGTCCGAAATGGAGAATATTGAAGAAGAAGAATTTTATAATGACCTTGACATTTCGGAAAATTATCGCGATCAGTGGATTGCTTTGAAAACGAAAGTCGATTTTGTTTTGGCTACGAAAGAAGAAAATAGTGATACTTCCTGTGTATTAAATGAAACAAAACGAAATTTTCGCCTTCCCAAGCTAGAATTAAAACGTTTCGACGGCGATATAAAGAACTGGCTCGGATTCTGAGGACAATTCAAAAAAATTCACTATGATGATACTATTGATTCGGATGATAAATTTCAATATATTTTGCAAGAGACTGAAATTGGTTCATCGGCAAGAGATTTAGTAGAAAGTTTTCCGCCGTCGGGCGCGAATTATAATAAAACTATTGAACAATTGAAATCGCGTTTTGCTAAAGATGAGTTGTTGATCCAAATTTATATTCGTGAACTTTTGAATCTTGTTTTAAAGCAAGCAAAGAATGGAGAAAATTTCACTTTAAGTGCTCTTTATGATAAATTAGAAACCCAGTTAAGAGCATTAGAGACATTAGGAGTGACATCTGAAAAGTACGAAGCAATGCTGTATCCATTAGTAGAGTCAGCTCTTCCAGAAGATCTCATAAAAGAATGGGAACGAACACGTAGCAGAATTGAAAATAAAGTCAAGCCGAATATTTTGGGAAACTTGTTAGAATTTCTTCGATCAGAAGTCGAGAGCGATGAGAGATTACAACTTGCTCGATCCGGTTTTGCGAAGGATCAAGAGTTTCAAAGAATTAAATCGAAAGATAAAATTCCTACGGCAGCTTGCATTGTATCTAGTGAAAAGAAAAGAGCTGAAAAAAATGACAAGCAATGCATGTTTTGTAATAAGTCATTTCATAATACAACTGAATGCTTTAAAGCTCCTGATATGTCAGTGGAAGAGAAAAAAGAAATATTAAAGAAGAAAAGTGCATGCTTTATTTGTTTGAAACAAGGTTATAATTCAAATATTTGTAGGGCCTATTTGAAGTGCATTATATGCAAGAAAAAACATCATAGTATTATGTGTCCAAATATAAATCAAACAAAACAGAATCCATCACCTGAATTAGATGCCAAAATTCTCTTGTCACCAAGGAATTCATCTACATTATTGTTAACGGTATTGGTGAAAATCATCAATAAAGACAGATCTTTAATTATCCGAGGATTATTCGATACCGGTGCTCAAAGATCTTTCATAAAAAAGGATATTGTGGATAAACTAGGATTGGAGCCAGTAGATCAAGAAATGTTAAGTCTTGGGGGGCAGTGAAACTAAACAAAAGTCCCATAATGTGTATAATATTACATTGCAAAGCTTGTGTTCAAATTTCAGGCACAACATTTCCATTTTAGATGAAAAGAAAATATGTGGTGCTATTCCTCGTGTAAGTAATCCTGAAATTTTTCCCATTTTGAAGAGAAAAAATATAGAATTAAGTGATACAGGGGAAGACACTCCTGAAATAGATTTATTAATAGGAGCAGATTACCTTGGTGTATTGCTGACGGGATCGATTGAACACATTGATGAAAATTTAGTAGCCATAAAAACACAACTCGGATGGACACTTCAAGGTAAACAAACGAAATAGTCAAAATCTTTGGAGAATATTATTTATGTTGCCAATTTAGATTTGACGGAATTATGGAATCTAGATGCCATCGGTGTACGAGATCCTATAGAAATTAAATCAAGGCAAGTAGCCGATGAAGAAACAGTTGAATTTTTCCGTAAAACTATTAAGTGAAATGAAGATAAGAGATATGAAGTATGTTTGCCGTGGAAAAGTGGATATCCAGAGTTAGAAAGCAACAAAGAATTAGCCACTAAGTGTTTGATGTCAGTTACAAAAAAATCTTATTCGATCAGGACATTTAAACGAATATGAGGATGTGTTTAATGAATGGATTCGAGAGGGAATTATCGAAATTGTAAATGAAGATAAGAATAAAGGGCACTATTTACCTCATCATCCTGCAATAAAGACTGGAGATACAACTACAAAGATTCGCCCAGTTTTCGATGCCTTAGCAAAAGACTCTAAAGGAAATTGCTTGAATAATTGCCTAGAAAAGGGTCCAAATTTATTAGAATTAGTACCAAAATTAATAATGCAATTTCGTAAAAAGGCTATTGGAATAACATCAGATATTAAAAAGGCCTTCTTACAAATCAGTCTGCACCCAAAGGATAGAGACTACTTTAAGTTTTTATGGTGGAAAGAATTTTCAAGAAGAGAGGAATTGATCACCCTGAGACATTGTCGAGTGGTATTTGGTGCTTCTCCTAGTCCATTTTTACTTGAGGCAACGATAGCTCATCATCTAGAGAATGTTTCAGATGGAAGGAAGGAAACAGCTCGTGAACTTCAAAAATCTTTTTATGTAGATAATGGGGTCAATTCATGTGACGTAAAAGTCACATGGCATGAGCTATCCGCGCATGGCATTTAAGTTTCATCCGCACCGCTTTCGTCGATTAGTCTACCATTAACGTTCTCCGCCAAGTATGAAGCGGATTTTTTTTGTTTACATTTGAAGTTATAATTTTTGAGTCATTTTCTTTCCTCTTATTATGTGTTGAAAGAGGAATAACTGGTGTGCTGATGGATGTTTTAATGTGAAACACAAGAGTGACTGTCATGATAAAATGTTTTATTATTTTCCTTTCAACAATCCTGCCTAGCGTTGGTACCTTTGGTATAGATTCTTTCAAGCCTTCGAAGTCGGTGATATGCTTCGATCATTTTGAAGAATTCATTCAGTGTGTGTTCATTTATTAAATCGTAAATGGAATTCCAGTAATCGCAAATGTTTCAGTAATTTTTTAGAAAAATTCTTCGAAAGAAAAAAAGAATTTGGTAAGCGATTTTCCAACAAAAACAATCAAACAAAATCGTGAGAGCATTTCTAATTCACTTTATTCACATTTGATTAAATTTCTGATAATTTTGAGTATGCGTAGAAGGTTTTAAAATGTTTACATGAATATTCTTTTCGCCTACAGGACGATATATCGGTCATCCACTGCAGTTGTTTTCCTGGGGCGGCCACCACCAATCTTTCTCACAGCTGTACCTGTGGCTTGGAAGGCTTTCCAAGCGCGCGAAACGACACTTTTGTTGATTCCGAACTCTTCAGCTACACACTACACTCTTCAGCTACACACTAGTCACACTACGCCCCTCCTCCAGCTTTCCGATCATTCTTCCACGTGTGAAATCGTCCAGGTGATTTCTGCTAGCCATATTTCACGAATTAACTCACGTGCACTTGCAGCGAATGTCTTTAATTGCGTCTCCGTCCTTCCTTTTATGGTAGTGTTGAGCTGCGTGCGCCTTCCGCACGTGTTTTGCGTACGCTCACGTCGCCTGTGACATTTTGTTCCTGATATTTGCATACGCATGACCTTTCTCTTGAATTACGTGTTCATTGTACTGATCGCAAGAACTCCTTTTCTGCAATTTCATGGCTATCTTCTTAAAATTTGCATTGTTGCTTAAGTTTTTCACACCAGTGTATGTAAATTAGTTAACTATAAAAACCATTAATTAACGTCAAATAATTTTTGCATTTGATTTTTAGTTTTTGGCATTATAATAAAATGCATTGTGAGGTTTTACTTTTTTATTATGAACCTTAAAGTTATTTCTTAGTAATTCATGTTATTCAGTTATTGCTGGGTAATCATGTCTAATAACAAAAGAGCAAAATGGATGGCTCCAGAAAGCATTATTACTAGTTTTCTAATTACATTTGCAGATTTGTGATGGATTTGAAGTGAATTTATATCAAACAACTTTTCTATTGTTAAAAATGAAATGTCAATAGTTTATTGTATTTAAACTGAAATTGACTGTTATCATAATATCATGTTATACCATTGTGCACCTCAGTGATTTCTGTTTTAATAAATACAGGTCTTTTCATTGAAAATCAATTTCCATATCAGCATTTATTATATAATTTTTATTCCCAACTTCATTGCTACATGCATGTTTCACTTTTTTTTTTTCTATTTTTTCAACATATCAATTTTGAATTATAAAATTCTGTAAAAGCATAAAAGTGCTTCTTCTAACTCATCTTTATATCCTATTTAACTTCTCTCTCTCTCTCTCTATATATATATATATCATGACCTTATTCTTGTTTATTAAATTTACTGTATTGTATGTTTTATTTTATGATATTCATTCAATGTAATTTTTATGAATGTAACTTTAACATTTAAAAAAAATTTCATAAATGTTCTGCTTTAAAAGTATATTGTTCAACATAATGTTTTTATTCGTGATAAAAAAAACTGTTGTTTAGTATTTAGAATGTTTCTGTTGAATAAAATTGATTTCATCATTTACATTGACATTCTTGTCATACTGTGTTTATATTTTTTCTAAGTGTCTAGAAAAATAAATGTTGATAAATAGTTTTTGAATTAGTTAGTACATTGAAACATCCATTTGATCACATTTTTTCAAATAATTATCATATATATATATATATATATATAAATTTGTAATGTGTAAATAAAAAATATGAAACTGTAATTTTGTTTGTTTTCCTTTAATGATATCTACAAATTAAAATGAAATAACTGATTCATATATTGCATAGATTTAAAAAAGGTATCTATACTTTTATATTTCATAATTTGAAATTGTAAACATAATTTATTCAATATATACTAATTTGAATTTTATGTTCTTTCCTCTGAGCAAACTGAAAACATCAAAGTCTCAATATTGATAAAAATCATTACATAAGAAAAAAATGTAATAATTTTATTAGTAAGTTTTAAAATATTAACTTATCTAAGAGTAATAATTTATTTTTAAAAAGAACTATATTTATAAGATTTTAC
Organism: Argiope aurantia; assembly: GCA_026543865.1. Taxonomy (NCBI): domain Eukaryota; kingdom Metazoa; phylum Arthropoda; class Arachnida; order Araneae; family Araneidae; genus Argiope; species Argiope aurantia. The sequence goes on along the minus strand of JAPMOR010122446.1, from coordinate 471,073 downwards.
ATTCAATAATATTTAAATAATATGTAAAAAAAGAGCATATGTAATTTTTCAAAAACACTGCCATAGTCATTTGTCAAAATGTATCCTTTGGATAAAAAAAAGTGTGGTGGGGGGAGAATTATATGGGAAAGGAAAGAATAAAGCAGCACCAAACGAATTAAAAAGCGACGTTAATTAATTATGCAAAAACAAAAATTCCATTGAAAATACTAATTAAAATTTTAATATAAGAAATAAAATTATATAACTTCGAAAATTTGGAGAAAATAATTCAAAATAATATCTTTGAAAAAAATCAGAAGTTTTTAATAAATGATCGCCTAGCGTAACATTGACTAAACAATGGTTTCATCAACGTTATCGGCAGACATCCCGACATGCGCAGAACGGTTGAAAATTGAATAGAAACGGTTTGTTTGGTACCTGACACGTGACCGTGAATTGACCCCATTGCATAACTAGTTTAGAAACTAGAGAAGAGGCAGCCAAATTTATTTCTGAAGCTAAAGAACTGATGTCTGCAGCCAAATTTGATTTACGAGGTTGGGTAATTCTGAAAGAATTGTAGGAGAAACAAAAAAGAGATATATTCCAATACTAGGACTTTCCTGGGATACTGAAAATGATGAACTTTCTTGTAACAGTGCTATTAAAATTTCAGAAGAAAATATAACTAAACGAACATTATTATCTATTGCTCAACGAATTTACGATCCCAACTACTCTAATTCCAAAGATCATTCTACAAAAAACATGGAAAAGAAAAATTAATTGGGATGATGTGCTTCCAACAGATATATGTAATGAATTTTTAGCCTGGTACAAACATGTAAATCTGCTAAAAGATCACAAAATTCCAAGAAGACTCATTTCAAATCCTTTTAAAGATTGTCAGATAAGTCTTCACTGTTTCAGTGACGCCTCTTATGCCGCATGTATTTTTTTACGTGCTGAATATACCGGGAAAGTTTCAGTTCAATTAGTAGCAAGTAAGTCAAGAGTGTCACCAACAAAGGAAATTACAATTCCTCGATTAGAACTGTTGGAAGCTCTTATAGTATCCCGATTATATTGCCAAGTGACAGATGGACTTGAGGTAAAATTTAATGAAGTATACTTTTGGACTGACTCGACTGTTGTCTTAACTTGGATTAAACGGGATAGTTCTTGGAATACATTTGTAAGAAATAGGATAACTGAAATAAGAAAATATACCTATTCTGATAACTGGCATTTTGTGCCAGGTCATATGAATCCAGCAGACCTTTCTTCAAGAGGTTGTGATGCAAAGATTTTATTGAAGAGCAAGTGGTGGGAACGTCCAGAATGGTTATCAAAGTCACAAGAATTTTGGCCTTTGAATGAAAAACAAATTATTGATGAAAATTTAGTTGAATCAGAGAAAAGGAAAACAATAGTCAGTAATATGGAGCATGAATCAGTTAACTTTACTGACAATCTACTTTATTTCTCGAAATATACAAAGATTTTAAGGATGCTGGCTTGGCTACTACGTTTTATTAAAAACTGTCGTCTTAAAGAAAAATGTAAGGAAACCGAACTAAGCTATGAAGAAGTCCAATCAGCTGAAAACTGTTTACTAAAGCTAATTCAAAAGGAAAGTTTTGCAGGAAGCAAGATGAAGACATTGAAAAATATGCAAACTTTCAAAGACGATTCCGACATTCTTAAAGTTAGAACCAAGCTCATACTGGGAGATGAAGAAGAGAATTTTTAAGTGCCCAACATTGTTGCCGGGTGACCACGAAATAATTCGTCGATTGATACACCAGAAACATTGTGAGTTGCAGCATGCCGGACTTCGAACTCTCATTTCCAATTTGAGGGAAAATTACTGGATTATTTCTGTCAATAAAATAGCAAAACGAGTAAGCTCTCATTGTATTACTTGCAAAAGATTTAAAGCCAAACCTACAGAGCCACCTTTAGCACCTCTTCCTAAAAATAGAATAAAAGTTGCTGCAGCATTTGAAGTCACAGGGATTGATTTGGCAGGCCCATTGTTTTTGCGTTCTGGAGAAAAGACATGGATTGTCCTTTTTACCTGTGCTATTTATAGGGCTGTTCATCTTGAGTTAGTTAATTCCTTGTCCACGGAAGCCTTTATAATGGCTTTAAGAAGATTTTTTGCTAGGAGAGGTCGAGTTAATATATTCTACACTGATACGGCACCAACTTCGTTGGTTCAAGTAATGCCTTGAAAACTCTAGATTGGGAGAAGATCATGTCGTTTTCCACCATCAAGAAAATTAAATGGAATTTCAACCCTCCAACTGCTGCATGGTGAGGTAGATGGTGGGAGCGGATGATCCGCATGCTAAAAGAAATGCTAAGGAGAATTTTGGGCCGAAAGAGTATTGATTATGAAGAATTGAAAACTCTTATATGTGACTGTGAAACTACAATAAATTCCAAGCCTCTCACATATATCGAAGATAATTCAGAAGGTCTAAGGCCATTGACACCTGCTTGTTTCTTGCAAGGCATTCCTAGTAGTGATACAACTGATTTAGACGAAATCGACAGTAAAAGCCTAAATAGAAGATTACGCTTCATTCTAAAACTACGGCATGATTTAAGAACGAGATTCCGCAACGAATACGTAGCAATGTTAGTGCATAAAGGTCATCACACTCGAGATGAATCTTTGAATGTTGGAGACATAATTCTCCTTGAAACTGATGGAAAACGCCTTCACTGGCCCTTAGGAATTGTAACTGAAGTCCTCCCTGGAGCAGATGGACATTCAAGAGTCGCTCGAGTAAGAACAGCTCAAGGGGAAAAATTAAGACCATTCCAGAGACTTTATTCCTTGGAAATCAGAAGTTCTGAAAAATTACCATTCATTGCTCAGCAAAAGGATAAAGGCACAAACACTTAACTTCCTGCAATTCCAGCTGTTTCAGATCAAGATTCCAGTGAAGATGTTGATCATATAACCAAAGTAACTCCTGATGTTGTCACTAAAGCTGGCCGGTGTATTAAAATTCCCAACTGACTCGATTTATAACTTTTGTTGCAATTTCAGGTACTCCATAAAATTGCAAGGTGGGAGATTATGTAAGCGTCATACAAGTTGCAACTCAACTCCACTCCAATGTAATTAATTCAGATTTCGTTTTCCTCGATGTAAATATGCTTTCGAAACTTCCTATGTAAATAATCGCAAATAAAGTGTTCTCTCATATCACATCCATAGTAATTATTGAAGATATTTTACAACTGGACTGCAAACCACAAGGTCCCAGGTTCTATCCTCGCGCATCGCACATCAAACCACTAAAGCTGTCGAAAGATACTTTTTATAAGAAAATGAATTTATATTGGAGTAGAACATTCCAATAAATAGTTTTAAAATACATAAATCTCATCAGGCAAGGCTAAAGTTAGCATATGAATAATAATGAATAGTGTAATTAATATCGCATTATAACTGAATTTAGAATTATCGAAAAATAATCTAGTTGATAATTTCTGTGGGTATTTAAGATTTATACTTAAGCATGATTCTAATGACATTTGAATTAAACAATAGCTTATCTATGGATCAAATGAAGGCGAGAACGTACTACAGCCTTTATCCTTTGTTTAGTTTCTTGTGATTGGCATCAGTATGCTATCATTGATAAACGATAAGCGTGTTTTTGTTGTGAATAGTTTCTGTCAGTTTACTCAGGCGGCTCAGCTGATGCATTATTTCAAAATGGTCTTCAAATTTTAAAAGACATAGAGCCGATTTTGGAAGTGTGCATAGCCAAATAGTGACATTACCGATGGCAAGTCGTCGTGCTGTGCACCGATCTGATTATGAAAAGGAAACTCCTTCGACAAGTGAGGATTTGGAATCAGCCAAGATATTATTAAGAAACCCAAAACCGCATTCGAAGTACCATGTACTTGCATTTGTGCTTACGTTTTTCAGGTAATTTATTCATTAATAAATATTTTATAGTCTCTATCATTGTGAGTGGAGTCGAAAGTGATTATTTATGCTGAATTTGCGTACGAATCTCTTTATGATTAATCTGTTTGTAACTATGGTACGTAGACTTGAGTATCCATATGTATCGTTTTCGGGACGAATCTAAATAATAAATAGTTCTGTAAAAATTTTTTGACTTTATTTCCTTTCATCTTATGAAACTTATTTTCCAATCAATTATTTAAAAAAAATTATTGATTTATCAAATTTAAAAATGAACATGAATTTTTTTTTTAATTATATTTTATGTCAAATACTAAAAGCAATGATCAAGGAAACGATTTTTTAAAGTCATTCTGGAGTGAAAACTTGTATAAAAAATTGGCATATTTTTATTGTATATTCAGTAGTAGCCTGAGAAATTGGATTTTTCTGATTAATTTATTCTTTACATTGTGTTTGAAAATTTTGGCATTAAATCTGGTATTTTACATATTTAATATATGTGTGTGTGTGTGTAGAAGTTACCTTGATTTTGATCCTTCTTAATATTTTATTTTGTTATTCTATTGCATTAGTGCTCAACTTTAATCTGTTCACATTTTTTAATGTTTAATACAGGTTCATGTTCTGTTACTTTATGTAACTTGTCTTATACAAAATATCTGACCAGTTCCTTAACAAATCTCATTCCAATTAAATTTTTTTTAAGGATTTTGCTACAAAAATTTACTTGGTACTTTCTGTTTTTTAAAATAACTTCAAAATATATTTGTAATCGGGTTTAAAATGATTTGCATTCCTGTAAGTGATCTGTAATATCACAAAGATCGGAGTAGTGTACGTTTTAGGAGTCGCTAATTATTCTACATCATGTGTTATTTCTTGTGAAGGGAATGAAAATTCAAACCATCTACAAAGGCAGTTAAAAGTTCTTAAATAAACTTCAAAAACCATCCAGGCATACACTGACAAACTGCATGTACATAGGAGCATGTTGGCAAATCAATACGTAATTAAAAAGACTGTAACATGATATAATGGCCTATATTTGCCTGTACTTAATTGTGACAATGTTTCTTCTAAAATGATTGATAAACTTTCTCGCCAGACTATGCAGGCATGAGCCAAGGGAGTAATCTCCCTCAGTGCCAGGTTAAATGCTGATGCTGCTGTATTGCATCTTATTGCCTTATTACTGCCATGAAACTATGGCATCCTTCGCAAAACAATCACAGACTAGAAAATCAGCCTTCATCATAGCTTTTGACTTCATTGCCTCAATGATCTCACCATATGGTATGCTTTTAATTTGCAGATATATTATCTTTTTTTTAAAGGACTTGTATGCTTGATCTGCTGTTAACTCTTTCAATACTGAATTGCCTGTTTAAGCAAGTATGGTGATCACTTAAAATGCTTGATTATCTCTGTGTTTTATTTAAAGATTCTTGCATCATCCCATATATTTCAGAGATTTGAAAACTTATGAATAAAATTCATTAACTTTCATTCTATAATAAGACATAAAAAGCTTGAAATTGAATAGGACATATTTTTGATTTATTTATGAATTCTTATTTTTAAATTAAGACTTTTTATCATAGAGATTTAGTTTGATAAAATAGCATAATTCATGCTCTAGTCTGAATAACAATTGATGTATTAAAGATATTCAAAACACTAATCAATAAAAAAAGAGGATAATGAATTTCTTCATATCACCATTATCTGCAATAATCCTTATTTTTATAAAGATCGAGAAGAAGATCATAAAAATCAAGCAGTTAGCTTTAAAGGAATTCAGTTCAATGTATAAAATCAAAGCAAGTCTCAAATTCTATCTACCTAAGTTTAAAATATCTGATATTGAAAAAAATTCAAGAATAACTCTGTATCATATTCTATTATGATAATTAGTTTGGATTTATTACGTTTACTTTTTCTGATGGTTGCTTCTTGCTCTCTACATGATTAAAGTTAGAGGCTTCATATATTATGTTGAAATGCCCAGTTTATCCTAATATAATAAATGCTTCATTGCTGAAATTATTGATTAAAGTTGTTTTTTCACCATTCATTGCATAAAATCAAATTATATTCTCTGAATTTTATATTCATAGTATACATTCTAATCATGGTTCAGTATTAAATTCTAAATCTCTTCAGATAAGCAGTTACTTCCAATTAGAAAAAGCTTTAAATGACATAGCATTAAATTTTGTTTTTGTCAATAAATGTACTGCTGAAAAAATTACAAAATCTAAGTTTTTATTCAGTGCATTGAACCTATCAGTCATATTTAGTAAAATATTCTGGATAATAATGTTTTATAGAAGAAAAAGAAATTCAACTATTATAGTCAAAACTAGTTAAGGTATCAAACTTCGAATTTCATTAATTTAGACTATTCATCAGCTGTGTCAATGAAACAAAATCAGTTGATTGAATGATCTTCCTTGAGAATGTTGTTGAAGTGGTCCAAAATTATCCAGATTAGTAATATTCAAAGCTTCATAACTTGATTAGTTTTTTACAGAAGAGTGAAACTTTTTAAATTTAAATGTTAGTTTGTCATGGATATTTTACTGCATAAGATTAATTGGTTGGGATTATATAAAAATTTATTCATAATTTCCCACAATTACATTTATTCACTGAAATAATAATTTATGTCATTTAAATCATTTTCCTAATTGGAACTATATGTGTGTCCGTAATGGTTTTGAATTTAGTTTTGGACCATAATTAGATTGGGTACCCTGCATAAATATGCAAGAGAAAAAATTGAATTTCCCCAATGTAAGGATCAAAAATTATTCTGCTTATTTCTCTTGCTTATAGGGGGTATCAAATTATTTTAAATTTAAATAGTTGCAATTTATATAGTAATATAAAATTTACTAGCTGTCTTTTATGTACTTGGAATTTAATATATCTTATTTTCCTTGAATTTTCTACCAATATTTTGTGAAAAAAAGCATTAATCAGTAAGATTTCTTTTCTTAAATGTATTGGGAGTTAATGCATGTTTTCATTTCTCATCATTCTAAGTATAGATTAGAGTTAATTGATTTTCAGATAATACAAAGTTAATGTGCAATGTTTACCACAAGTTTGATGTCCTAGCACATAATAAGATAAATATATCATTAAATGTTGGATGAATTGGCATATATTACATAACTATGATTAATTGACTTCATTAAGAAGTAAAAAGTATAATTTATAAATAAATAAATAAGCTGATACAAATATATTTATATTGAAAGATATTATTTTCCTTCCTATCATGTTGTCAAATAAAAATAGATACACCTTTAAATTTTTCTTGTTTAAATACCCTGTTTCATACGATTGGTGCGTAGGAAATATAAATAGAAGAATTTTACCTGCTTCTATTTTTTGATTCAACTTTTAGTGAATTAATTTAAAATCAAATGTTGATTGATTAAGATGTTTGATTTTTTTTTCAATGTACTTAAATTAAGAAGGTATTGCTAGATGTTTAAATAAAGCCAAAAGGTGGGTTTTCAAATTTTCTTAAAATTAGAGTATCTCTTGGGCAATATCCCCTACATTGAAGCTTAGCATTTTGATTAAGCTACAAAAGATTTTGACTTCTGAAATGCACATAAAACATATATATATATTGTCCATTAAACTTTGAAAAGTAGAAAGGCTGCTTGAAAGTCTCATTATGTTTGTATAAAGCTTGAGAGTATAAATCTTGATGTTCTTTATAATAAATCTTGTATTTGGGAAAGAAGTGATTATTTAAAAAAAGTTAATTGGCCGATACAAAGTTTATTTATTTGAATTTATATGTTGTTATAGTTTTCTGTTTTAATTGTTCTGCTCTTATAGTTTTCTATTAAAGATTCATATTTTTTTTTCTCCCTGTTTAGCTATGCACTCTTCCATGCTACTAGAAAAACCTTCAGTAATGTTAAAGTTACTATATCTGCCACATGGACTCCTCAGAACTTATCTTTACCAAGTGTATTTGACGATGTAAGATTTTTTGCGAATAATGAATTTGCTTTTGATGAATAAAAACTGTTTTGTAATTTAAAGATTTTTTTTTTTTTTTTTTTTTTTGCAGATAGTTAAAAACATTACCTTGAAAACTTGAACATTGGATTAAAAATATTATTATGACAGTGTTTTTAGATATATTCAAGTCTTCAATTTTAGAGCTGTATTAACTTTTTTTTTTTTTTGCTGTATTGTCTGTATTTGTTAAATGCATCCAAGGGCATTTTAGATCATAAATTTTTTAGATCTGTGATATTTGATTGTTGTTTAATTTTGTTTTAGCTCTAACAAAATATATTCTGAATCAAATTAATAATTGAAATAATTTGAATTTGATGAATATAATGAACAAAATGTGCTTAACATTTTTTGATTTGAATTAAATAATTATTCCTGTGACTAGATGATTTTCCTCCTTTTTAATGATTTTTTAGATTGATATTAAATTTTGTTTTAATATATATATATATATAATGATATCTCTTAATCTAATTTAAATCTTAATTGTTCGATACTGTTTGCCGAGCCCACTATAATTCTTTTTGCGGTTCACATTAGTTTCATCCCCAGATGACAATTACTGCATTTGTTTTCATTCTTTTTATTTTATTTCTACTTTTACTATTGTTTTAGTCATATATATATATATATATATATATAATATATTTATGAAGCTTAAGCTAATCTCAGAAATGCTGATAGGCCATTTTAAATATGATTATTGGAGATCACAATAGGTTAAATTCAGTAACCGCATGAATGACCTGAATGATCAGAAAATTAAAAGTTAACTCAAATCCAGATTATCACATATGCAGGGTGTTTCAGCAGGGTTACAAACATCTAACTAGGATGCATGTAGATGACTCGGAATCGCATAGTAATGCTAGGGCAGAAATTCTTGTCAGACAGGTAAATCGCATTGCACATAAACATAATTCCTGAGCGTTTTCCTAGAGACTCTTTATTTAAGCATTCCATAGCATAATTCAGTGATCATAATCAAAGACTTCATTGCTGCTCATGTGAGCAGAGATTGATCATAACCAATGATGCCATAGTTGACATCACTGAACCAAATTTTTTTTCAATATGCATAATTCTTGTGTAGATGGAATCCCCCCCCCTGTTCTCCCACATGCATATAAGTAGTTTACTTGATGCCGCCATCAAGTCTTTTTATAAATTGAAAGAAAATAATATTGCATTCACTTGTATTTCTTGAGAGGAAAATATAAATCTTTTTATGCAGGATTTTTAGTCATTTCAGTTAAAATGTTGATTGAGAAGACTTTTTTCAATCAACAGTGACATTTTTGAAATTTGCATTTCAGATCTAAATTTTGGATCAGTTGTGATGTCATTGTTTTTAGTCAGTGTTCAGTTGTGTGGATAGTTGTGACTTGTGTGGATAGTTGTCATAGGCTAAGATAATTGAGTTTTGCTATGAAATGCTGAAATGAAAGTTCTCTTAGAAAAAGCTGCAGAATCACGTTCAATGCCATCTATTGTGTCTGACGAGCGTTTTTGACCCAGTATTCCTACATGTATGATTCTCATCTAAGTGTGCCTTAATGCCTCTTAGAAGTAAGTTTGTAGTCCTGTTTCTGAGACACTCTGTCCATTTCTTTAAACGATGTATTGAAATAAAAGCATATATAATTTCAATTTTCTACAGCTGATTATTTTTCCCTGCTCTTTATTCTCTTTTTGTGGTTTTAAAATTTTCAGATGTAGTTAATACATTTATGTTAATATATCAGATGTAGTTAATACATTTTATTATCCTTATGTATAAGATTTGTAGTTTAAGTTACAAATTGGGCATTGAGTTTGATATTAGATTTTGATATTATATTAATCATCTGTTTTAGAATTGGAATGGTCACCATTTATTTGACACACCAGATGATACTTCAGTATTTCTAGGTGTATTAGATACCGTATTTATGACTTCTTATGCAACTGTAAGTTCAGCTTTTTAAATACTGTCTTATTTTAGGTTTAGTCTCACCAAAATTCAAGATGTATTTATTAAATTTTATTTTTAAATTCAAAAGCAATATATCCTAATTTTATTTAAGTCGAATAATATCTATATTACTATGACTGAAATGCTTTGAGATTTCTAATATGTTGTTCTTAATATCATAATTTTTTGTGAGGTCATTAATTTTATCTTGGTGCAAAGGAGGACTGTTCCTATTTTAATCTATCCCTAACTCAGTCTCCTAAAGAATAGCAATTTTTTTAAACAAAAAATAGATTTGAAGCCTCTGTTATGTAACTGATATTTGATTTCCTGTCATCAGAAAATATTGATGCTTTTGCTTCATTTGAGCTTCTTCAGCATGATATGTTATCTCAGTGAGTAGAATGAATATGAGATCGTAATGGGATGAGCAATGGAAGATCATTTTTAAAGATATACAGAAAGTTTGCATTAAGAAATATCAAAACTTAAGGAATTGGTGTTCTCATACTGTACCTGTTACTCATACTGTACCTGTCTCATACTGTACTGTATATTTGTTTCATTAATCTAAAATAATAATATAGCCTTCTGAGATGTAACTTATTACTTATGGCAGATTTAATAAATGTTTGATGTTGCTTATTTCTTCTTAAAATGCATAACTAGCATTTATGAAATTTATAATCTATTTGTAGGGATTGTTCATTAGTGGTGCCATTGGCGATCGAATGAATCTTAAATACGTTTTAGCATTTGGAATGTGTTCATCCTCTCTTACAGTAAGTATTTTAAATGGTTTATTTTGCTTGATTGTGCTAAGCAAAATTTCAGTTTTTGAATACTTTAATTCTCTGATTTTTTTTTTCTGATGAGAAATGCCTGAATACATTTAGATTGTTGTTTCATTAGATTAGTAAGATTTTATGACCATGAAATTTGATTGCAAATATTTAATCACTTCAGTTATTTCGTCCACCTCAAAGAAGTGAAGTACATAACCACAACTATCATTCATATAATATTTTTCAAAGTTTTTGTTCAAATTACCTGCTGTGTTTTCTGTCTGGGCTTTACTATATACAAAACTAATGAAAGTTCCATAATGTCTCTTTGCTGTAAACCTTTTTTGCATCAATGTATGGAGGGGGTCAAGTGCAAGAAAGTGACAAATAATTGGGTTATTGGTTCCCTTGGAGGCAAAGTAAGTGATATCAATTTGTCTTGTTTCTATGATGATAAAGAACATCATAATGGGAATATGGTTGATGATTTTGGAATTATGGCCATTAATCATTTGTATGTATGTGTTCTTGTGTGTAGATAAAATGTGTGTATGTCTTACGCTTTGTCCTATCCATTCTTTGTGTGATTTTAGTGTGAAACCAACCATTTAGTTTTTAAGAATATACTTTATATTCGTTCCTTAGTTGCAGTAATTACAAACATGTTTGAAATTATTTTCTTATTATTTTCTTATTTAATTATTATTTTCTTATTAACTTATTTTCTGCAATTTTAAAGGTATATGTAAATTATATATATCACATTATAAATGAAAATTTAGACCATGAAAGATTTGTCCCTATGTTGAACATTTTTCATTGTGTTATCTTTTCAACCATTATTCTTGAGCAATTATTAAATGAGTCACTTTTATGCAATTTAAAGCATATAACTCCCATGTTTAAAGATTTTCTGATGTAAGTTTTGCTTATATGCATTTCTTATTTACTTTTAAATTAATCCTGCATGTACTAAACATTGTGGAATAGTACTATTAACATTTGAGTTAAAAATTCTATTAACTATTGTGCAGGTTGAAATTATTAACTTAAATTATTTTCATGTTTTTTGGTTATGAACACATTATGTTTTTCTGATGTCAATAACACTCAGCTGTTGATAGAAAAAAAAAAGCATAGAGCATACTGTAATGATTCGGTTTCTTTGTATTTTCTTTTATATTGCTGTTTGAAATACTTCTGAAGGAACAATATATTATTAGATACTTTTACTTTTAGGTTTTTATGTTTGGAGTAGTTAGTGAATGGCTCCATATATACAGTAAGATATGGTATGTGGTATTTTGGACCCTAACAGGCTTATTGCAGTCTACTGGATGGCCTACTGTTGTAGCTGTTATTGGAAATTGGTTTGGAAAATCAAGGTGTGTTTCAGTTTTAAAAGCGACTAAATCACTTCTATGATATTAATTTCATGACCTGCTGGTCTACTGTATGCCGTATCTTCTGTATCTTAAGATTGTTCATCGGAATTTTTGTATTTACAAAGAAATCTGGAAATTGCATATTCATTTTTGAAAAAGATTAAAACGAGAAAAGACAAGAGATATTTAATCAGCATATATCTTTATGCTGATAAGCTTATAATTGACACCAGTTTAGGGTTAATAAAGAAGGGAGTGGTTTCGTGTGCACTACAGCTCATAGCTCATGCGACTTTTATATAGCACACCAGAAGATACTATTAAAAACTATCTTTTTATGTAATTGTAATAATACTGAATTTAAAAAAGTGGAATGGAATCAAATAATTATATTGGTATAATATACAAGTTCTTATGTTTTTCCTTTTTGATTATCCAGATCTCTTTATTTCTTTTTGAATAATTTTACTACATACTCTAGTGGATAATTTTACCTAGAAATATTGAAGTTAACAGCTATGGAACTGGAAACCATGTATCATTTTATGGATTTTGAATTCATTTTTTAAAACTACCTAAATGTGTTTAATTTGCATCTGGAATTCTATCAGCTGCAATTCAGTACACAATAGCCTACATGGAATTGGATGATAATTATATATGTAAGCATTATTTTATGTGAAGCAGAATGCAGTTTGAAGACAGTGAAGAGACTTGCTATTTCGTGACGTCGTTTTATTTCATTTTTAAGAAGCAGGCATATGTACAAGCGATGAGCACACAGAACAACACAGAAAAGCAATGAGGAAAACGCTCTTGGACATTTTATCCCTGGTCTTATATAACCTATGATTTTGATAGGGAAAACATTTCTTCATATTACGAGATTTCGATAGGGATTTTCGTTACACGCGCGGAGAAGACAGGGGAAACGCAGGAAGATTTTAAAAAAGAATTTGCCTCATCAGCGGTATTTTGCCTCTTCACGCGGAGTGTGAGAAAGACTTTTAGCTGATTCGACAATTTAACAAAGCTTCTCTTGAATTAATTAAGTAGAGACAGTGGAATTGGATCACGAAATAAGAATATTTTAGAATAAAGTTACTATGGGCTAAATTAAGAAAAAATCTTGAAAATTAATTAAATTGAAATTAGAATTAAAATATCATTACATATATATACAGTGGTGGCCAAAGTTGTGGACATGTTTTGAAAGTTTCATGTTTTTCAACTTTGCGTGCTTGTAGAATATATTAATTTTCACTTAAATACAAATGTTTAGATATAAAATTGAAGATAATACAATATAAAATTTAATAATAAAAACAGTATTACAATATCTGTATTACAAAAAAAGTTACGTTCATTTTAGTAGAACAAAAAACATGAATAAAAACACAAATCGTTGTGAATAATGACGTGTTTTGTAATAAAAGCGTACTAGCCAATCACAAACACTGTTCTGAGGACCCATCAAATGTCTGTAACTATAATTTAGGTTATCTGGATGGTAAAAGAGTTATTGTTGTGGAAATATTTTGCGGAATGATGCATACTAGTACAATTAAATAGAGTATTGCTGTTTTTGAATATTTTAAGTCCTTTTTTTTAATTAAACTAATTTTAAACAAACAACACCAACAAGAAGAACTGATTGGACATCTACAAAAGGAAGCCGAATTGTCATATTGAGAGAAAATGGCCTCTATTATGCTGAAATTGCAAGACAAGTTGGTGGTTCAGTGACTTGTTTTGGTGTACGAAAGTTCTGTTTACATTATGAAAAAGCGAAATCAGTGGAAAATAAGGTCAAATCAGCCAGAAAAAAAAATGCACAACTGCTACTGCCGATAGAAAAATTAAACGGCTATGCCTTCAAGATAGAAAATTTCATCAGATGCCATTAGATGTGAAATGAATGCAGCGGGTATTGCAGTAAGTTCAAGAACAAAAAGAAGATGGTTATCAGGATTTGGACTACAAGCTAGAATTCCAAGGAAAAAACCATATTTAAATCAAAAGCAACTCGAAAAACGAGTTAAGTGGGCAAAAGAACACATTAAATGGTCAGAAAATCAATGGAAGCATGTAATCTGGAGCGATGAGACTAAAATATCGCTCTTTGGTAGTGATGGTAGAAAATACGTGAGGCGTAGAGTAGGTGAAGCGCTTCATCCTGATTGCATTGAAGCAACTATAAAAACAACAACAAATGCCATGATTTGGGCATGTATGTCTTCAGATGGTGTGGGCCGAATTCAAGTGATTGATGGCATCCTGAATAGCAAAAAATACATCGAAATTGTCCTGGAACCAAAATTGATACCTTCCATCAGGGATTTCTTCCCCAACAAAGAACCATTTATTTTTCAGCAGGATTCAGCTCCATGCCACACAGCAAAAGTATGCAAAGTATGGTTTCAAAATAAAGGCATAGATGTATACCATGGCCAGGAAACAGCCCTGATCTCAATCCAATTGAAAATTTGGGGCCACGTTTGAAAATTCTTGTACGAAAAAAACGTCCATCCAATAAAAGACAACTTATTGAATCTATAATTGATTCTTGGCATCATGTGGTTACGAAAGATGAACGCCAAACACTCGTTCACTCGATGAAAAGACGCCGTGAAGCTGTCTTAAAAAATAAGGGTTATCCTACTAAGTATTGATTGTCTAAGTATCACTTTAAAAAAATGCAAATCTAAGATAGATCTTACTAAAATGAGCGTAACTTTTTTTGTAATACAGATATTGTAATACTGTTTTTGTTATTAAATTGTACATTAAAGTACCTCCAATGTGATATATAAACATTTGTATTTAAGTGAAAATTAATATATTCTACAAGCACGCAAAGTTGAAAAACATGAAACGTTCAAAAAATGTCCATACTTTTGGCCACCACTGTATATATATACACTGGTGTGCAAAACTTAAGCAGCAGGTATGTTTTTTGCCATAACTTCACAAGAAATCATCTGAGAGACATGAAATTCAGAAATGAGATACAGCATTGTCCAACAGTTCTTGAGGTAAGAGTGCCCATTCCTCAATCAGCATCTGTTTAAGTTGTCGGGTGTTTCCAGGAGGATGTAATCGTGCCGCAAGGCGTCTCCCCAAAGCATCCCACACATGTTCTATCGGATTTAAATCAGGGGAGCACGCCGACCAATCCATTCGAGTGATATCTTCACTTTCCAGGAGCTCCTCAACATCATGAGTCCTGTGTGGCCGTGCATTGTCATCCATAAAAGCGAAGTCTGATCCAATGACACCTCGGAACAGACGCACATGGGGAAGGATCACCTCCTGACAATAGCGATCTCCAGTTACAGAACCTCTGTCGAAAACGCGGAGCTCAGTCCGCCCGTTCATCATAATGCCTCCCCAGACGACAACTCCAGGACCACCGAAATGGTCTCTCTCCGTGATGTTACAAGCGATTCCCAACGCCAGTTGATTTGGAGAGAAGTCGGGACACGGTTTCATCCCAATAACATCACGGAAAGAGACCGTTTCGGTGGTCCTGGAGTTGTCGTCTGGGGAGGCATTATGATGAACGGGCGCACTGAGCTCCACGTTTTCGACAGAGGTTCTGTAACTGGAGATCGCTATTGTCAGGAGGTGATCCTTCCCCATGTGCGTCTGTTCCGAGGTGCCATTGGATCAGACTTCGTTTGCACACCAGTGTGTGTGTGTGTGTGTGTATATATATATATATTCCTGAAATGATTTGCAAAACATTTAATTCAAAATGACGTTTCGTAGTTGCCTCCTTACTGTGTAACTATGTCTTTTTTTAGACCGGATTATTGAGTGAATTTTTATGAAATGTTAATTCTGCTCATTTGTGTTGAAATTTAGAAACAGATTTTTTTCAATTCCTCCTTTTTTTGTATTTTTAGTCGTGGTTTTGTTATGGGAGCATGGGGAGCCTCTCCATCTGTTGGAAATATTGTGGGAACTTGCATTGTGAATGGTGTTTTACATTTTGGGTACCAGGTATGCTGAGCAAATTTATGGATTTATTCTGAGATAATTTTTTTTATATAGATAAATACTAATTTAATTATCTGCTCTCTAACACTTAGTTACTTTTATAAAATAATCTAACCATCTGCTCATTTTTCTTTCAAGTACTCTTTTCTGGTAACATCCTGTGTTACATTTGCTTTTGGCATTGTTATCTTGTTCAGTTTGATATCATCACCACGTGATGTTGGTAAATATATCATTTATTTATTAAAAATTAAATAATTTTAAAATGATATATTTTTTATATATTTCCTGAAATAGACATTCTTTAAATGCCTGAAGTAAGTATATGGAAACTTAATTTTTTGTTTTGTTTTATAATTGAGTTTCAACTATAGCTCATCTGAAAACATTTTTATTTGATTGTTTTTGTTTTATAGATATAGATCAATGAACATCTTGGCGTTTTCTTCATTTTCATGCCAACTGATTTAAACTAATATTTCTTTCTATTAATTTTAATTTGTATGTTCCTAACAAGAATTTATGACTTGTGTATATATTATATGCAGTTTTGTTATTTTGAATTTTATTTACTTGCACTCTTATGATGAAGTATAATTTTTATTTAAATCTTAACTTTGATTCTCAGCTAAACATATAATTATTCATTTTTTTAGTTTAAATGGTTTTCTTAGTGCTGCAAAGGTTGTAACAATAACTATAAATTCATTCATTTGCATTAATTATCAAGAATGCTAATACAGCAAATTATTAATATCAGGGTTCATTTCATGTAGAATAAATAGGTTTAACCAAACTTAAACTACTTTAAAAATGGAGCTTAATGAATTGGTTAAGGATCAGTTGGAAATAAGTTAGTGATAACACAGTAAATAATTTATTGTTGTAATACGTAGAAAACAGGCACAATAAAAGATCGAAATGGAATTAGAGGTTTTCAAAACCCGACATTTATTGTAACAACTTAACAGAACTTTCTTAAATATAGTTAAATGTCTATTACTTTTTATTTGATATTTTGGATTATATTTCTTAAATTGCTTCTTTTTTATAAGCTAAACATTTAAAGAGAAATTATGATATATAGGTCTTCCTGGGCCAGATGAATTCTCTAAATCTGCTCGAACCTCTCTATCTCCTGATGAAGAACCTCTTTTGGGACCTGGTATGGCGACAAGAAGTATTGAAAGCACAACCTCTGTTCGACCTACAGCTGTAGGCTTATGCCATGCATGTTGTTTGCCTGGTGTAGTGGCTGTAAGTATCGTTACTGTTATTATTTTCCTCTGTAAGAAAGTTTATTCATGAATTGTAAAGCGCTTTCATTTTCCTATAATCTCATTTTATGTATTTTTATTGTTATTTCTAAAAAAATGTCATGATTGAAGTACAAGTTATTTAACTTTATGAGCCCGGCCAAAGTTAAAATTTCAGTGCTTCAATGTTCAGGGAAGTTTCTCGTCTATGAAAAAAGAATAGAATCGTTTCTTCCTTAAGAATAATAACAAGAAGAAAACATCTGTTGAGCCATAATTGGAATGCCAGGTCCAGTTTTTCCCACAAATCGGACACCCTGTGGTTACAATTTGCGGTTTTAACCCTTGCAGGACCAGTGCTTGAAGAACGAAGCGCTCTCACAGGATCGAGCGCTTCGAAGTGGAGTGTCACCACGGGCCTACGCAGTTTTCGCGTCATTTTAATGTAATGACTTCAATTTCACAATTAACATTTGTAATATACTACTACTTAATATGTATTAATTTAAAGATTATAACATTAATAGAAAAAATGAAATAAGCTAAACACTTAACTTTTAACTATACCCACGAAAACGAACGTTATACACATGAAAACAAAGTTCTAAATCTAAAAATTGTATAATATTTCATTCTCACCCCTAACAACAGACATCTGAACGCACTTTCCCATATTCTTCTAACGGGGGATGAAAAAGCAATTAACAAGAATACCGGAGTCCCTTTAAATC
Source organism: Argiope aurantia (assembly GCA_026543865.1). NCBI lineage: Eukaryota > Metazoa > Arthropoda > Arachnida > Araneae > Araneidae > Argiope > Argiope aurantia. Next base: position 452,961 of record JAPMOR010122446.1, on the reverse strand, counting down.
ACACATGCACTTTCAGTTTGTTTATAGCAATAAATCTAGAAATGCAGAACAGAAACTAATGCCTGCGCTCATATGAAGGTCAAATGCCATACAATTAGCCTGCTAAATATTTCACTCTTTTCATAATAGGAAGGCAAAATAGAACTAATAAAAAAAACATACAAAATACTATGTAGCGATCCCGAAACTGCAAACAATAAATCTATTCCCCCTACATAAACCAATAAGCATCCCATCCTTTCCCCACTCAGTCAAAATATAAACAAAAACCAAGAGCAAAATAATCATGATTCTTTAAATGTGCAATCCTCTCGAAAGAGCCGAACATGTGCAATTGCTTACATGTTTAAATACCCCAGATCAAATAAGATTTTTTTTTTTTTTTTTTTTTTTTTAAATAAATGGTCAGAACCGAAAGCGTATATTGAAGGTCAACACTCTGTGAGATATATTCCAAAATTATAAGGGACTTCAAACGCCATCTAGCGTTGTTTAAAAATTTTAATAAAACATACCAAATAGAAATAGCGCCGTCGTAATCGTGGGCCCATAGACATGGAAAGGTTTGTCACGTTTAATACTGTGGACCGTGAAGGGAAACTCGCGTGATCACGTATACGTGATCATAGTCCTGAACGGGTTAAGAAAGGGTTTCCTTAATTTGTTGATAGTTGCTAAATTTTCACTCTCCCGTATTTTGAAGATTTTAAGAACATTTTTTTGTATCGCAACGAAATATTAATTATAACTACTATATAATTGGGAGCAAATTTTTAAAAATAAAACAGGATAGACGAATCTAGCTTAAAACATTATCATCTACAATATTTCCAACTAAAGGTAATCTTCTTGAAATTTTATTCTCAAGAAATGTATCGCTTGTTTATCACATATGAAACCATTTAATGCTAAAAATGAAATTATTTTAAATTCACTATGATTGATAAATTTTCCTCATAATTTTTTAAAAAGTTTAATTGGTGACTTAAAATATAAACTGACTTTTTACGGGTTTTTAATAACGTCATTCGCAACTTGGTGAAGTGAAAACTGCTTTATTTATCCATCTTTTCTTACTTTTTATAAATATAAAAATTTTTTTATAATTTTCAGGTTTCACAAACAATTCATATTTAAGCGATTTTTAATTTAACTTAATTTACTACTTTTTTTTTTCAAAAAGTAATTTTATACTTCAAGACAAATTTGAAATGTAAATAGTGATGTGCCACCTTAATGCAAAAAGTTTTCTGCATTAAAAAAACAATTAAATGTGTCAGATTAATAAGCATGTATATTTAATTAGTTAGTTTTTACATTTTCTGACTAGAACAATGAAATGATTTTCCACCATTTTTATTTACATATTCAGATATAATTTTAATAACTCTTATATTTAGAGAAATTTTATTCAGAAAAAAATGCTGACAATATTACTACAAGTTCCCATCAGAAATAATGAACAAATTTCTAAATTTCGTTTCAAAACAGTGTAAGGTATTACCAATGATATGTATATAGAGGGTGATTATGAAAAACTGGCCCGATGTATAAGATCATAACTATCGTACCGTTCACAGGAAGAGAATAAAATTTTGGTTCAAAGTATTTTGAGGTATGAGCTCAAGAATCATATGAAAAATAAAAGTTAAGCTCTATAACTTATGGTTTCAGTTACAAAACTTTGAAATGGCAACACCAACGTTTTTTATTGGAATACTAGCCGCCTTTGGCGACTAGCCTGTTTGCCAGTATTAATACTTGCTATAATAATTCAATAATATTTTATGTAACTTGTTCTTATAATAGGTTTTTCAGCAAAATATTTTTAAGCTTCAAGTTTTGATAGTCATAATATTCAATTATACTATTATGTAAGCCTAAAGCCGTTCTATTCATTGCACTACGCATCTCTCTCTAATTTTCAATCAGCTCTCGTAAAATTCAGTTTTCAATTAAAGTTGAAATGATTAAACTGTAATTAATAGAAAGACATTTTTACAGAAATTAAGCATATTCTAAAAAAAAAAATATGAAAACTGAGAGAAGAGTCGTTCGGCATTGAAGTCTTATGTGCATTATAAAATTATTTTCATAATTTATAATTAATATCTCAAAGAATTAATTAAAAAAATCGCGGGTTCATCGTAAAATTTAGATTTAAATTTTATTTTCAAAAGAATTTAAATGATGTCAAAAATAATATTTTATTTTTTTGGTTTATAAATATACTTCAAAAATTATGCAATCTAAATTTTAGACAATCCTTTGGTCCTCAGGAATCATATTCTGCAAAATATTCATGACACTCCAACTTTTAAATAAATAAATAAACGTTTCTATCATCTATGATCAAACCTGACCGATTTATGAAGTTTTGAATATTACAATATTAGAATAATCAGCATTTTCATAATCTAGACCAATCACTCTTGAGAAACTCTGGAAAATGATTGGCTTCTTTTAGACGGTCGATGAAGTGACCTATAATCACCATTTTTATAGATTAGTGATATTTGAATTTTCATAAATCGTTCAGCTTTAGTGATTGATTTATTTGATTGGAGAGCAACTCTTTTTATTTAAAATTGTAGCTAGCGTCTTCAGAATATTTTGTTAAATGGGATTCACGGGCATAGGATATATGTAAAAATTTAAAATTCGTAATTCAACAGTATTTATTTATTCAAATTATCTAAAATATTGTTATTTCATTTCATTGACCATTTGTCAGCAGATGTATGTCTATTGCTGAAGGTTTAAAGATTAGCTGTTGTGCTCCGATTAGAATAGATTTATATATTAAACCATATTTGTTTTAAATAAAACTGCTTAATGGAATATAGGTATTGTGAAAGATCATAGAAAGCGTATCCTTGCATGTACTTTTCAAAAATTATCATGTTTCACATTTATTTAATTTTATACAGACACGTGCTGAAAATTACATTCTTATATATTTTATTTTTTTATATACTTATTTTTTTCTTTGAGCTTAAGTCAATGAGATGACAACGCTAAGCAACTTGGACGTGCAGCTTAAATTTTATTTTTATTTTGCACGAAATAAATTGTTGAAAAATATGATAAAAATATTTTTTTAAAAATTCATTAAAAATAGAAATTTAATTTGATCGTTAAAACATTAGTATCATTGAAAATATTATTTTTTGAACTTCAATATGATGTAAAAATAAATTTTGTGCTGTAATATTTTTGGAAGTTATAGCGGAAAAACGGCAAAATTTCGCTTAATTTTTAAATTAATCAATAATTTATTAAGATTTTTAAATTAATATGTAAATTCTAATTAAAAATTAAAAAAAAATCGCTCCGAGGTGCACATTCCCGATTTCTAAAGTATACACATGCCAAATTTGGTAGCTGTAGGTCAAACGGTCTGGCCCGTAGGGCGTCAACACACACACACACACATTGAGCTTTATTATAAGTATAGATATTCTTCATAGCAAAAAACAATAAAGAGCATTGGAACGGTACATGTAGCACGAAAATCACCAGCTCTATACAGACTAAGAAGAAAATAAAAATTAATAGCAGAGGAACAATAGAAAAAACATTTTATTATGTCTCACAAATTTTCTATTTGACCGACTTCAACCACAATGTCACTTTGCATGCGGTGCCGAAAACCAAAGCAAATGGGATGCCGGAAGGAATGCTTTGAACTTCACTTCTCTGTTAGACACATCACAGTTGTCTTCTCATTTCTTCTTAGTCTGTCTACCGCTGGTGGTTCTCGTACTGCAGATACTATTCCAATGCTGTTTATTGTTTTTTGCCATGGAGAACACATTCCAACAAAAAAAAGTTGCAATTTGAAAATTTTGAAGTTTTGTTACTGTAACCCTAATTGTTGTAGCTTAACTATTGCTTTTTGTATGATTCTTGAGTGCATACCTCAAAATACTTTGAACAAACATTTTATTCCGATCCTGTGAATGGTATGATAGTTACGGTCGCATATATTGGGATAGGTTTTTTTATAACCATCCTGTATATATTTATGATACATATTTTAGAAAAATGTATTTTTATTTGAAGAAGCTGCATAATAGTGTCGAAAAATACAATAGAGAATGTTATTTTTTAAATTATGCACGTTTTTGTTTTTTTAAATTAAATTTGAATACATGAAATTTTACTTCATTTCGAAATTGCATTCACAATTTGATTTGAACTGCATTTAACAATCAGCATATTTCTATAAAGTATGAAGATAATAACGCATAATAAAATATGAAAATCCTGAAGAATTCTGGAAAAAACAGTGAATACAAAAACAGGTTATCTTCTAATTTCTAATTTATTTTTTTAATAAAGCAATAAACTCAGCAAACTAAATCTAAAAATTGAATAATTTGACTATCATTTATAAAGATTTCGGGGAAAAAAATGGTTTTCTTTTACTGATAAATGCTTCAAGTACTTAGTTACTGTCTTTCCTTCCCTCTGCTCCTAGCTTCATTAGAATGACATAAAAAAAACCGCGAATCAATCACTGTCAAGGGCATTGGAACCCCATAGAGGACATAAATACTGGTGATCGCGAATTCCCATCATCCCTTCATTTGAGACATCCGCCGAAAGCGTCCGAGTCAGGGCCCTATCGAACAAGACGTTTTGGAGCTCATAGGTTTAATATTTTGATTGCTTAGGAATCAAATGGGGAATCTGCCTTTTTTCATGTACCGCATGGTTCCTATTTGCTTTTGCATTGACATTTTTGTTTCAAGCTTTGTAGCTGACAAATAATTTATATTTGAGTGAAGTGTTTATAGATGGTTATATATGGATCCTCTTAAATAAACTTGTATAGTTGTGTTAATATTTTAATATGAGTTATTAACAGTGGTAGTAGGTTTAAAAGTTTATTTTCAGTATGTGTAGTCCCAAATGTGCCATATTCTGCTTTTGTATTTTAAAAATTAATGAAAGAGGAGAGATAAACATAAAAACGAGACCTGAAATTATTAATTAATTAAACAGTACAGTGATGCACTGCAGTAAAATACTAATATATATATATTGCATTGAATACATTTTCAGTGCGTTTATGTGATCCTTATTGTGGCATATTTTCTGTCATGTTCTTCTGATAAGTTTTTGTTGCAAGATATGCTTCTTTTCCTATTGCAGGCACTAACGTTATCTGTCTTATTAATTAATTTTATTCAGCGAAATAACAAATACTTATAATTGTTCGTATGCATGTAATAAATTTTTAAAGACTTGAAGCTGTAAATACGAATTCTGTACATTCCTTAGTTCCTTTCTCCTCAAAAACGTCTGTAGAGGTTGTTTGATGCACTTATGATTTGTGCTTATCAAACCCACTTCTGCATGAATTAAATAAAGCAATTTATAATATATGATTACTATATGTTGCTTTCAATAAATTAGCTTAGCTGGGCTAATTTATTAAAGCTAACATGATGGGAAATTAGATAACAATAATAAATCTGAAGGATGCAGGTTAACATTAATTTAATAAAATTAAAGAAGTATAGTGTCTTATATTTTTTTTAAGACATTTGCATTTTTATAGAAGAGCTATAGCGGACAGCGAATGCCTTGCATTAATAATTTGTGTGCAATTTCTTTCAATGCTTGCCTGTCTTTAATTTTATCTATGAAATTACTGTGTCTTGGTTAAAACATTTATAAAATTCGTTAAAATGTCAGGTAAATTGAAATGGCAACAAGCTGATGCTTCTGAAAGGCTTTATGTGGGCCACATTATGGGTCGGAAACTGGAATAGGTTTTAATAAAAGAATTTTGAGAATTTGAAAATTATTTAATAACAAAGGCTTTGCGAAGGTATGTACCAGGTCACCTATATGTTGCAATTCCTGCTGAAGATCCTTTCTAGTTTTTTTTGGCGCAATAAAGTAAGATCCGCTATTGTTCCTTAGCTTGTTTCAGATCATTTTTCTGCAACAGAGATGAAAATAGTAACAAATACAAACTCAGTACGAAGATGTCTTCACAATCAAAGATAGTATGCAACAAAACTGCATGCGTGTGACCCTTTTAACCCTTAAATTCATAATTTTTATTTTTATTTTTAATAAATAAAATTTGAAATCAATCGGGAAACGGGTGTAGTTAATGGAAAAAGTACAATACAGACACAAAAACTTTTATAATTTTCAAAAAATTAAAATAAAAATTAATGTTTTCTACATTATTGTGGGCAATCACTTCCTGAGTTCTACAAATCTATATATTATTCTCTTTAATAATATTATTCTCTTATCAAAATATTATTCTCTTTACTCTTATCATACGAAAACAATTTATCCTGTATGTTCTTATTACTTTTTATATAAAATTCATAATTTGTAACACCCACTGAAATGAAATTGTACTCAGATAGCGCAGCAACATTGAAAATTGTCACAGATAAAGAAGGGGAAAAAAAAACCTGTAAAAAATTCTAGTTACTTTCTTAAACGATAAAATAGTTTTGGTAAAATTAAAGTTTGTAAAAAGAAATTAGTATGCAAAGATTGCTGCATAAAAAGACAGTAAGTACTAAACATGCCATGCAGATCTGCATTGCTGGGCATTTAAGGGTTACTCAATATCAAAAAAGTGCCAATTTACATTTGGCATGAGAGCATGTTACCTGTACCAAGCAATAATGGATTTCTGCACCCTTCGTAGATGAGTTCAGATTTTCTCTGGAGAGTGATTTTAGATCGTGTACTGATATGGAAATAAAAAATAATAATAACAAGCAACCAGAAACCAGTAGTCTGACATTATTGAAAAACACAATTATAAATGATATTGAATCATGGATTCGGCTGCAATATCTGGATGATCACACTGACTTCCTTGTGCTTTGTGGAGGATTTCATACTACTGTGAGGTATAGACATACTCTCAATCCATATGTCAGATCATATGTTAGTGCTAATGGTGAGGAATTCATCTTAATGGATGATGCTCATCAAGCAGGGCTTGTCAGGTAATATCTTGAGGATCAAGTTTGGGAACAAATGGACTGGTCAACCCATTGTCTGGATCTTAATTCGATAAAACATCTTTGAGGCTATCTTAATGGCTAGTGGTTTGCTTTAAGTACCCTTTTGAGTTTGATAGATGAGCTGGAACAAGCATTGCTCCATGAATGGTCATTGCTGACAGGCAACTTAATAGAAAGCTTTTAAAATCGATAACACCAAAGCATTACAGCTAAAAGACACATTTTAAATTTGTAAACTAGATTAATAATTTGATAATAAACTATGCTTGATGCTAGAATTCGGCAAAATACCATTAACAACTGTTTGAAGCACAAGTACACCAATTATTATGTTTTAGGTCAATTTTATTTGCATATTAGACACACACACACACACAAAAACAGGTTGTACTTTAGCATTTGGAGGCCAGTGCTATAGTAATAATAAGTGGCAGAATGCTCATCTTTTTTAATTAACATATTTTCGGCAAATTTATTAAAATCCATTGTAAATATTTATTCGCTTTCTCTGAAATCTGGTTACGACAAGTCGCTTTTATTGTTATGTTTTTATTCGAACGCTTGTCCTTGGTCACTGCCATGATGGATTTTTTACTGTTACTTTGATCACTTTGTTTTCAGAGCAGTGAAGGTAATTTTTCACTTATTACCTGTTTTTCACTTGTTGTCAAGAAAGGTTTACCTTTGGCTTTATATTTACGTATTTATGATTATTATGTGAATTACTTGTAAATGTAATCCGATGTGGCTAAATGCAGTTTTATTAATATATTTGTTGTTCTATGAAGTTTTGCTGTCAAATTTCATTTAGCAATGAAATTTTAGTGAAATTTGACTGTCAAACGTCATTTATTTAAGTATTCATTTTTTTTTTTTTTGCTTCTGTTTGAAAAAGTTATTTATGTGCTGCATTTGTTATTCTTATTCCAGTATTCTATTGCATATGCATGTTTGAAGTTTGTGAACTATTCGTTTTTTTTCTGGTTGCCATATTATCTTCAAATGGCTTATGGATGGAAAGAAGATAAAGCTGATTTGCTTTCTGTTTGGTATGATGTTGGAGGAATAATAGGTAAATCAAACGATTAAAAAGTAACTCTTTTGCTTATCAACTTTTCAGCTCATTATTTTATTTGTTCTTTTTAAAAGTGTTTTTTATTTATAAATTTTTATACTGATTTTAACTTTGAAGAATGGAAGGTACTTGCTATTTATTAAAAATAAATTTCTTTCAGTGTATAAATACTTATATTCATAATTTCTGAAGCTAGTTTTTAAGAAATTATTGTATATCAATCGCTCCTGGTAATTATTAAAACACTATAAATTAAATAATCATGAATTATAAGAAGTATTAGCTTATATCGCAATTTTGGGCAAAGAGTGCATTTATAAAACGCCTTCTCATGGTTAATAAAAGATTATATTCTATGTAATTATAGATTATTTTTTTTCTATGAAATACAACCAAAAAGTTCATTAATATTATTTGAGAATTTATATTTTTTTCCAATTTTTGTTAAGGATTTAGTTATAATTCAGGACATTGATTTTAGCACGATTCATTCACAATCTTTTAGACTTAATGTGCATTGTTTACAGAACACATTATAATTAAATAGGATTTCGTTGACTTACAATTTATGTTACAGATTACTGAGATGTTTTTTGTTAATATAATTTCTTGTGAATGGTAGATGTGTAAAATTGCTAACATTTTTTTTTCAATGTTATGAGTAGAATTGAATTATTTACTTTGTCAACTATATTATTAATTTCAGAAAATCGGTATATTTATAGGGAAATTATTCTAGTTTTTTTTTAATTTTATAAATGAATCTAGAAAATTTTTTCCAAATTATTTACTGTTAAAAGTTTGATCAAGTGAATCTTCCTCTGCCATTTCGTTTGTATAAAACAATAACTTCTTTAGAATATTATGTGTTGAGATATATTACCATTGAAATGGTATTAATTTAGTAAAATTTAACTATTATCAGTGTTGGGAAAAACTTATATTTTCTGTTAGCTTGCACGAGTGTTAAATATTTTTATTGATTTAATTTTTTAACATTTTATGTAGGTGGTATCCTCATTGGATTTTTGTCAGTAAGTAACTGTTTTTCTATTTATTTTTTCTATTTTCTATTTAATTATATATATTTTTTATTTCATTCATTTTTTATATCTTTAATATTATAATTTCCATTTGTAGGATAGATTAGAAAGTCGATCACCAGTTGTTGGTTTAATGCTTGTTATTGCTCCATTTTCTTTGTACATTTATAGTGGTATGTGAAATTTTCAATGATTTTCCATTTCTTTAAGTGACGCATAAATATTTTATATACAATATTATACAATGTTTGTAGAATAATAAACGGATAATGTTGGTGCTAAAAGTATACTTGGATTTGATATAGTATTAATTAGGATTGGTATTATAAGTCCCGTATAAGTCGAATTTTTGAGAACAAGGCATCTTTTAATGGTAAACATGCATTAGTTAAAATTCTATCCCTTTGGGATTTGTAGTTTTTTGTAGATATGTTTTATATGTATTAGAATCTAATTTATAAGAAATAGTGCATTTCTTTAAATGAGTAAAATAAATGCCTTCTAATAACTACAGGATAAAAAGATATTTAAAAAAATGTATAAATTAAGAATATTGAAATATTTATGGACTACAATGCACTTTTGTAGCTCAGAAAAAATGTGATTATATCATTACTTTGAAACTATATTGAGCCAATAGCTGAGTTTTGCCTTTAGGTTCAGATGGTTGTGTTTTTAAAATCCAGTTTCATTGTGTTTCACCTCTATGTACAATTGCAACATAATATGAAGAAGCCACTCCTTATACGATAACCAACAGCTATATTTTACTGTTGGTTATCGTATAATTAATCTAACATTATATTTTTATAAGTAATATCGATTACTAAAAGATTGTATGTAAAATGTTTTCAAGGGATTATCTATGTATTTAAAACTGTACAAACCTTAAAATTTCCCACGGCAGTACTTATTAATGATGCCATTAATAGATTCCTCATGGAAAAGTTATCTTGAGTAGAAATTTTGTTTAATATACTATGTTTATTTTGGAAAATATTTGACATTTTCTGTTTAGGTGTCGCTTTCGTATTTCGTTATTCTCTTAACATTAGTAATAGCATTTTGGGAAGCACTTTAAAAACAGCTTTAAATTTAAAATCTGCATGTTATAATTGAGTGCTATTTGAAGAATAACAAAATATAATTGCAAAAAAGAAATTTGACTCTTTACCCCCAAAGTTTTTCAAGAGCATTGATTGTTTAAAACGCTCTTGAGCTTGAATTGCCATTTTTGCTCAAAGCACCGAAAATGAAAGTTTTGTTGTTTGAGCAAAAGAAATTAATAGATTTTCATTATTTGAAAGAAATATATAATTCGAGTATTAAAATTAGTATCTCACTGATGAAGAGAAAAAAAAAATTACTAATTTTTTCCCCCTTTGCGCTTTATTTCTGCATTTTCTTATCCGTATAAGCCATTCCTAATGTCATTGTGTACTTCTTGTAAATAAATGGTCTATCACTTTTTTTTACGGTAATATGAAAAAGTGGTGAATTTCAGTCACTGGTAAATGTTAATAACTTTTTTTCCCATGTTTTTCTTGCAACTTAATGATCTATGCAAATACTTTTTGATTGCGAAATATTTCATCATGTAGAGACATGTATACTGGATATATATTCGTACCATGAACATGGAAAGTAAATTGCAGAACATGTCGCCCTTAAATATATCCTTCATTCTATATATCTCTAATTTCCATTGTTGAAGCATTTATTTTAAGTAGTTAAGCTGTTGATTCATCACATATTTTTCTGCTTCAAATATGAATAGATATTTGAAAGCAGATATATATAATATTAAATGTAGCAATAAAATTAAGAAATAAGAGTTGTAAGAATACATTTAAATGTAATTAATCAGAAATAACGTAAGTATGCATTGAAAGTTTTCAGAATAGATAAAAGTTAAATTTTTGCATTAGTTCATAAAACTTTGAAATTGTTTTTAAAAAGAAGTGAATACAGAGCTTTAATTCATAACAAAATTAGTTGCTAATCAAGATTGTTCTCATTTAATTGAAGTCGAACAATAAATATCTGCAAATAATTTAATATCAACACTTACAATCTCTAGTTTGTAAGTCACAAATTTTTAAAAATTAATGAAAATAAATTTCAGTGGATGTATTGTATTATTTTGTAATAAAATATTTTTTGCTTATCTCAAAAGAAATTCTTATTTTTCTGGAAATTCATTCAGTAGGCAGATTGTAATTTAGTATTAACGCAAGTAGATGGAAATTTATTGTTTCTAAATGATTTGAACCTCGTATGAATTTCATTAAATATAGAGTAAGAAATTCACAGTTTTATACGGGCAATCTAAAATGTTAATTAATACTTTGTGAATCATCGAACAAATTTGAAATTGTTTGGTTCGCTTTCATAAATGTTTGGAATAAATATATTTGGCACCTAAAATTTAATATTGAATATGTAATCTAATAATGTTTGAGCCTGAATTTAGTTCCATCTTATGATCATAAAAATTGCGATAATAAAGATAATTTTGGTAGATTAATTAGTATGAAATTTAAGAATTTTGTTTTAAATGTAAAAACAAACATCAGTAATTACTAAATAAATAAAAATGGCTCTTTTCTTGATCCAAAATAGGAATTTTTTATGTAATAATTGTAAATAAATAATTTGCTCTGCATTTATAAAATAAGAGTTGCAATTCTACAAAGTATTTTTTAGGAAAGGAAATTCCCATTTTTTTCATTGACTTCAAGTCTCATTCAATGAATCAATTCAATCTCAGCCAATGAATAAAATTTCTACCGTGCCGTAAGGACATAGACTGTAAGAAGTGATTAATAATAAAATTTATGCTGCTGGAAAACATTTTTTTTTCTCTGATCTCATATTATTTGCTCCTGCTGAAAGTTTTATATTGGCTTGTTTTACAACAGTGTGGAAAATAGTATTTGATACAAAAAATGCATGACCAGTATGATTTGAATGCTAAATAAAAAGCTATCGACATTTAGAAATTGTGAATGTAACATTAAAGAGTCAAACATTTGTTAGCTTATGATTTCAAAATGAATTATTTAGACTTTTTTGTGTTCCAGGAATATATTTTGATGTAGTTAAGAAATTTAATTCGAAAAATGTGTGCTGCCTTTGGAAATTTTGATATGTGGTCTTATTTCAATAAGGCGGCCCCGAATAAAATTTTTTATTCTAAAATTTTTAAGAGTACATTAATTCTTTTCAAACGATACCTTTTATTATTACTGTAACAACTCTAGAGTAAAGCTAGATGAATCCTTTTTTTTCTGCGTAAGTACTTAAAGTTAATTATGCATGCTAAGCATTTCATTGTAAACCAATTATCCTTTGTTGTGTTGTGGAATTAGAATGCCAAAACAGGGTCCACTTTGTCATTTATCGATATTTTTTAGCTATCTTCCCATTAGCTTCTTTTTTCTTCCACGAATGTACATATAATTGGTGCTTCATATTAAGCATTTCATTGTAAATAAAATATTCTGATGCTTACTTCTGTAATTTAGAATATCAAAACTGCACTCACTTTGTCAATATTTTTTACTTCTCTTCTTCAACTTGTCCTCAAGTTGTTTGGAAATAGAATTAAATCCAACAAGTGAAATCGATCTAATCATAAGATATATGTGTAAGGTTCACATAAAGTGAATCGATTAAATAATCGTAATTGTATTCATCTTAATATATTTTGTAAATGAATATTGGCATCAATATGTAATGGAGTAAGATGTAAAACCGAAGTAAGACGTGTATCGCTCATATAATCTTTATTCTAATTAAATGTTTATTTTTACTAAACTACTTTTCAATTATTAACAAGTTGATTCATAATTCAACCTTATATGGCGTAGTCGGAATCTAAAGAACCTTTTCAAAGTTAAACCTTTAAATACTTTTGAAAATTTTACGCATTTGCTAAGCCTAACTGGAATCATCAGACTTCCTCGCCAAGGATTAGAATCTCGCCAAGATTGTTTTTGCCTGAATGATCTCCAAACAACGACAACTTCCCGCATAGTAAGTGAATTTCTTTAAAGTATCAATAGACTCTTTATCAAAAGAAAAATAAGTACGAATATTCTGATAACCTTTTTACGAATATTACTTATTCCGAAGAATTAAATTACTTCGCGTTTGCTTCTTACACAAGACGGCGCCAATCCATTTTCGCCCAATTCTTTATTTTGTCTAGAATCCCTGAGCGAAAAAAAAAAAAATGTCAACAAGTGATGATATTATTTTTAATTCTTTAGAAGCGCATCCGCTACAAAGTTTAACGATGACTCAACTGAAAAAAGAATTGCGTTTCAGAAATCTTTTGCAAACAGGAAATAAAAATGATTTAATCTCGCGTATTGTTGAGGATAATAAAAAAAGAAAAAATGATGGAACTTTGGATGAATTAAATGCTTGTCGCATGAAATTTTTTAATGAAGAGGAGACATTTTCTGATAATGCACAATTATTGACAGAAATTGAGTCTTTGCGAAAACAAATAGAACTTTTAAGTAATTCTTCTACACAAGCAGCAATTCCTACACCTCCTTCTCAAATAGATCCGAATATCGCAGCTATTTTTTCCACATTGATGGAAACGCAAAAAAAATTTTTAGAAAGGCAAATAACTCCGAATGTGATTCAAATCACATCTACAAATGACACTGCAAATTCAATCCAAATATTTAAGGGAGACATAATTGAAAATGCCCTCGAATGGTTAAATGAGGTGGAAAGAATTTCAGCTTTAGCTAACTGGTCCGACGAATTAAAATTAACAAATGCTATTTCACGTCTCTCGGGATCTGCTAAAAATTGGCAATTAACAACAGGAAAAAATTTAAATGATTGGAATACTTGGAAAAATGCTCTCGCCTCAAGATTCAAAAGACGTATAACAATGCAAGAATTTTTGGCTCACCAAAGTGAACGAAAATTGAGACATAATGAAAGTTTAGTCGATTATATTTATTCAAAAGATGCTCTTTTGGAAAAAGCTCCCTTTACTATTCCCCAACCTGACCGTATTTCTATGATCATAGGTGATATAACAGAAGAAAAATGGCAAATTGCATTAGCTACTCAAAATTCTAATACGGTTGAAGAATTAATTGATAGGGCAACTGCACTTGATGCTATTCGTAGTGCAAAACAAGAGCATAAGAAACATTCTCCGAAAACTCAAATTAGATCTTTTAATACATATGATAATCAGCATCGTAAATACAATCCAATAACTGACGACGTTCGAGATATTACTTGTTGGAGATGTGGAATTAAAGGCCATGCTTCTTTTATGTGTAGTTTACCACCTCCTACCCGTGGTTCAACCATAGCTCAACCAAGAAATACGTCACGACAAAATCAGAATTCTCACAGTCAAACTAGTTCTCAATTCCCGTCTGCTAGCAGTTCAACTAGTTCTAATAATAACACGTTAGTCGAAACCACCAGTTTGAACTCTTCAAATTCCCGCCGCAACAACAATAATCGCAACTCGACATCTGGAAGATCAACAGCTGCAAATAATCATTCCATAAATTGTATTAGAACTGAAACGAATAGGCGTGCATTAATACCTGTTATAATTAATAATGATACGGAGATTCAAGCTCTCTGTGATCCTTGTGCAGACATTACTGTCATTCAAGAATCTTGTGTTCCAAACGATATTGTTATTCACCCGTGGACTGATGGACAGTTCCAAGTTGTTGACCATGAAATAAAGCCAATTGGTTGGATTTCTTTAAATATAATTGTTGGAAATGTGGAACATATGATGCCTAAAATTGGAATCTGCTCCCAGCTTCCATTTAAACTTATTTTAGGATTCGATTGGCAGCAACAGATTCAAGCTAGATGCACTTATGAACCTAATGGTTCATTATGTATTTCTACTCCAACTTCATTTCATTTGTACGAATGTATTCATGCTTCAAAACCTAGTATCAACTGCGTCGCTCATCATCAACCCTCACTAGATGATGTTACCTTGCCGGAAGCTGCACCTAATATAGTTTCATCCGAAACAAAACTTATCCCTAAATCTACAGGACTCTCTACAACTCAACAAGCTCAACTTTATGCAGTAATTGGAAAATTTTCTGACGTTTTCTATTCTAATGATGACAACATTGGACTATGTCCATATGTGGAATTCAAAATTGAATTGCAGCATGAAAAGCCTATTAAATGTAGACCGTATAGACTTTCAGAGCCTGATCGCCAGTTTCTAAAAACGCAGATTCAAAAATGGTTAAAACAAGGAATTTGTCGCCATTCCAACTCACCGTACGCAGCCCCTGCCTTTATTGTGGAGCAGCCCTTCCATGAAAGTACTCCAAGGCGAGTTGTGGTAGATTTTTCTCGCACTATCAATCCTATCACGAAAATTGATCCGCACCCAATTGACCAAATGGAAGACGTTATCCAACGCACTGCAGGCAGGCGCTACAATTCTAAAATGGATGTAAAATCTGCATTTAACTGCATTCGCATAAAAGAGACCGACACCTACAAAACTGGATTTGTCACTCCTGACGGACATTATGAATTTCTTCGAATGCCTTTTGGTGTCACAAATGGCCCATCTACAATGACACGAGCGATTAAATTAGCCTACGATCATTTAGCACCTTACAATGTGAACACATATATTGATGATATATCGACTTCCCATGATGACTTCAATTACCATCTCAAAGTGATTTGTAAAATCCTTGAAGCAACTCAAAAAGCTGGTTTCAAGCTGACACAAGAAAAAGTGCAATTTGCAGTACCAGAAATCTCTCTTTTTGGCCGTATTGTCTCTCAAGATGGTGTTCGTCCTGATCCGGAACGCATAGCAGCAATTGAACGTTATTCAACTCTCAAATCAATTCATGAAGTCCGTAGTTTCCTTGGGTTTGCCAATCAGTTTCGAAAGTATATTCGTAACTATGCTATTATAGCCAAACCACTTACAAGCGTTTTAAAAGGTTTAGAAAAGAAGACCAGCAACGCTCCCATAGTTTTAACTGATGATCAACAGCGAACATTTGAAACTTTGAAATCTGCAATTACTACCGCTCCCATTCTTTCGTATTTCAAACAAGGCCTACCAACTTTTGTAGAAACTGATGCCTCTTATTCAGGACTCGGTGCAGTTTTATCCCAAGAACAGAACGGCAAGCGTCATGTCATTGAATATGCGTCGCGTACATTAAAAGATGCTGAAACACGCTACCACAGTAACGAACTGGAATGTACTGCTGTACATTGGGCATTGACTGAAAAATTTCGACTCTATCTCCTTGGCCACAAGTTTCAACTCATCACAGACAATTATACAACTGCTTATGTAATTGCAAAATCTGCAGTTAATCGAAAATTTGCGCGATATTTAGTAGATTTGGCTCAATTTGATTTTACAACTGAGCACCGGCCAGGAAAGCAAAATGTCATTGCTGATCACCTTTCACGTTACCCAACACCACCTGTTTGTTTAGCAGTTACTGCAAGTTATGAATCTGAAATTTGTGCGAAACAGAAAAGAGATGACTTTTGCCAGTATATTTTTCGCTTACTCAAAGAGAAAAATCCAAGCAAAAAGACAATGTCAGTCATATGCAATTACAATATCGATAACAATACTCTTGTGCGAGTGAAAGACGAAAAATCGAGACCTGTTGTAGTGATCCCTAAGGCGATGAAAGAACAAACTTTGATTGCCTGTCACGATGATGTTGGACATATGGATGCAAAAAAAACTCTTCACAATTTACAATTGCGTTATTGGTGGCCAAACATGCGCAAGGACTGCAAAGCATATGTTCGAAGCTGTCATAAATGCCAAATTGTTAACCGACGCACTGCTAATGCCTATGGTCTTTTGCAGCAATTGCCAATTCCGTCCACACCTTGGGAAATTGTGTCCGCTGATAACGTAATCTGTTTGCCAGAAACAAGAAGCGGAAACACAAATATGCTTGTACAAATTGATCACGCCACACGCTATGTAATCGCAACACCTTCTGCATCTCTCGCCGCTCATACAGTGACTGATGCTCTGTATCATAATATAATACTCAGATATGGACCGCCAAGTATGTATTTATCTGATAGAGGAACAGCATTTACCGCACGTCACACTCAGCGGTTTCTTCAAAAGTATGGAATCACACAATCAACGACTCCACCTTATTCGCCACAAGCTAATAGCATTGTTGAAAGAGCCAATGGCATAATTGTGTCCACTTTGAAAAAAATGATTGACAAAAACCCGAATAAATGGGACGAATTACTTCCAAACGCCTCATTGGCAATCAATACTACAAAACAAAATTCCACCAAGAAATCCCCATTCTATTTACTTCATGGTTATGAGCCACGCCTTCCCCGTGAACTTCACCTTGGTAGCTTCATAGATGACACTCCACGTGAAGACCAACTAGACCTTTTAAGTTTGGCCAGGGCCGAAGCGTCAAATAATGTGTATGAAACACATTTGGAAAACAAGAAGAGATTTGATCTCCACCGCAGATCCCATTCCTTCAAGGCAGGAGATCTCGTATTGTACGACTGGCCGAAGAAAGGAGATCACAAACTTTCTTCCATTTTCAAAGGACCATTTGTGATTGTGCGTCCAGTCGGGGCCGTGTGCTACGAGATCAAGTCTACGACACAACAGAACAAATTTGTCAAGGTTGTTCACGTACAACATCTTCGTCCTTACTTTAAACGAAATACACCGACCAACGAAGAGAACAGCACAGACGAAGAGAATGAGAACTACTGAGCTGTCATCAAAATTTTTGTTTCTTTTACGCTTCAATTTTAAAATTTATTTTTGACTGTCTAAATTTTATATTGAGCGGGGCCGAATGTAAGGTTCACATAAAGTGAATCGATTAAATAATCGTAATTGTATTCATCTTAATATATTTTGTAAATGAATATTGGCATCAATATGTAATGGAGTAAGATGTAAAACCGAAGTAAGACGTGTATCGCTCATATAATCTTTATTCTAATTAAATGTTTATTTTTACTAAACTACTTTTCAATTATTAACAAGTTGATTCATAATTCAACCTTATATATGGCATTAAAAACATATTGTGACTTTAGAACATATATACATAAAAACATATTGTAGCTTTGTTTAAATTAATAAACAGATCATGTGAAAAATGTTACTCATTTTTGTTGCATGATTCTTTTTTATTCTACTCATCTCTCCTCTGAAGAAATGAAGAATTTATAAAACATGCTATTTTTCACTGGGAATTTTTGCAGTAGTAGGTACGGCTATCTAATAATTTAAAAATCTATTATCTCTATTTCAGTTGAATTTGAAAAGGGAAAATGTTCCAATTTTTTTTCAAATGTTATGTATTCATTTAGGCAATTTAAAATTCATTTAAAATTGATTGATTGGAATTTACAGGTTTTATGTTTCTGAAAGATAATTTCTAACTATTATCATTTGACAGGCTAATTAAATAGAATTAAATAAATACTTGTTTATTTTTCCTTCTAAATATATGCTTATTAAATACCAGTCCAGGTCAAAAAGCAGGTTTCTTCTGTTGTATTCATATGAAATATTATGTTTTAAATATAAAATTATTTTTTCCATCTTCTACTTTTTATAATAAGTTACTTTAAAGACTAAATTTCCAAACATCTAAAATTATTTATCCATAATGTGTTTATATTTGTTTTAATGAAATATCAGCATTGTTGATTCTTTGAATTGCTAAATTTAATTTCATTGATTTGTAGGGTTTTTTAAAATTTATTCTGAGGTCTTGCAATTTTATGTAATACTTCTCATAACACAATTTGCATTTATGTGACTCCTGTATCACATGCTAACGTATGCCTATGTTATATATTTATAATTTTAAATACTTCTTTTCATATAAACTTAGTGTATGATCTAAAAAATCTGATGACTTGCAGTCAGATTTGTAATCAAACTTTATGTACCAATTTTATTGTGTATTCAATTATTATGCTAATAAATTGTTAAATATTGTAATTTTTTTAAAAATTCATCTAGAGGCTCCTGCTGATCTAACACTAAATGCTGCCTTGATGACTTTTACTGGCACAATTATTGGTGGTGTTGCTAGTCTCATTAGTACTGCTGTTTCTGCTGATTTGGGGAGACATCCTGAACTTGCTAACAGTAAAGAGGCATTATCTACGGTAACTGGTATCATTGATGGCACTGGAAGCTTTGGTGCTGCTATTGGACAAGTGAGATATTTTTCTACTAGCGAATCGTACATTAGTTGTAAACAGGGATTATATAAATGTTTAACAATAAATAGGTGGTTATGTATGTCTGAATTGCATATTTTTCTATATTTAAAATTTTTTATTATTATTTTTAAAGCATTTATATTTTGATGCTATGTAATTATCTCCTTTTAAAATAAGTGAATATGTATGTCTGAATTGCAAATTTTTTTATATTTAGAAAATTTTACTATCAATTAATATTTTTAAGGCATGTATATTTTGATGCTATGCAATTATCTCCTTCCTTCCATGCCTCTTAGTATCAATTTTAGGAAATAATAAGATGAATATTTTGTAACATATTTCATTTAAAGAAAACCGAAGTTGTATATTTTTTAGGTGTGCACGCACTCACAAACTTTTCATATCCAAATTTATTTTTGGAGGACATGAGAATTGGTGTATGATTAATATTCTTTTAAATGACTATATGATGTAAATTGTATTTTTGTTGGTTATTTATTAAAAATACGTGTTAGAATTTTAATCCTTTATGTTTTTTAATGCAATGCAATACAACCTAATTTTAAAAAGATCAGAAGATGCCAACTTCTATTATTGGAATATAACCAGTTTTTTATCACACAAATATGCTCTTTTGTAATTATTTTGCCGATACATTATATTAATTACCCGAGATTTAAAATATGCGAATCTGCATTCAAATCACCCTTGTAATTTTAATATTGTTTTACTTCACTCTTTGAGTAATCTTCTGTAATTTTTATTTGGATTAGAAACCAACTAGCAATTTATTAAATAGTAGTTTGCTGTGAGAAATATTTCTTATAATTATTTGCATGTTATTACTTATTGTGTTAAATGTGTCATTAACTAGTTATTAAATCATGCTCTGTTATGATTCATTATTCAGAATTTTGATTATTTAGAATTCCATTTATTAAATAGCCTGTGAAAGTTTCTGTAATTGCTCTCTGTACAATACAATATGTGTACTAATTACATATTTATTTCATAGCTGAGAAGTTTCACTTTCTTTTTACTTAGATGTACAATGTTAGCAGCTCCTTAATTTTCAGTGCATTCTGACAAAATTCTGAATGTAAAAATTGAAATCATTTAATGCTCAGATGCAGAAGATATAATTTGTTAATAT
Organism: Argiope aurantia; assembly: GCA_026543865.1. Lineage (NCBI taxonomy): Eukaryota > Metazoa > Arthropoda > Arachnida > Araneae > Araneidae > Argiope > Argiope aurantia. The sequence continues at coordinate 432,402 of JAPMOR010122446.1, read as the reverse complement.
ACCCCAATATTATATACTTTCTCAGAGTATTTGATTTTATATAATGTTTTACTTGATTTTCATTTTTTTTTCATTCTATTTTTTTAAGTAATTGTTAATAAGTTTCATTTACCTCGACTTTACAGGTTTTAGTTCCTATTATTATGAGAAAATTTGGATGGAAATCTGTTTTTTATGTGTTCATTATTATGGTAAGTGATTTTTAAATTTTGACATTTACGTCTATAATTTTATATCATTCATCTTTTTACAGCGGATGTAGCGTCATTAAAAGTGCTTAATTTGATAATCATTTTTAAACATTTTAAAAATGCTTAAATTTGGAAAAAAATGTCTTTAAAACTGTTTAATTTTCTCAAAATGTACAAAGAAAACCGGATGTTGTTTACTTACCGGATGTATCAAGAAAGACAAATCATGAAAGAGAAAGATTTAAGAAAAGAATCCAGGGTGATGTAGAATCAGAACTGTCAAAGCATGTTAAAATAAAGTTTAATTATAATTTTTTCACTGTCTCGTTTTTAACATTTAGCATCGCCGTTTATTCAAGTACTGGAATGACTATGCCGAAGGGCCATTGCGAAATATCAAGTTAGTGTGATTTACTGCGATTAGAAGAGCACTCGAACTTTTTAAATATTTGTTTTAGATGATGAATTTATTTATGCCTAATAAGTGGTAATTTACTCTGAATGGAGAGTAAAGAAGTTTATTCAAATTGATTCTGATTCACGGAAAATAAGAATAAAGCAAGATGTATTTCTTATTCATGAGAAGATCTATATTTCAAACATAAAGAACTTCTTTATAAACTCGACATTTAACTGCTATTATTATTATTAAATTAAAGCCTCTTTAATATGTTATACATTCGATCATCGTTTCTGTTAATATGTCATTTCGGAGCGATGTTTCAAACGACTCCCTAAAGGGATTTTACTATACAATTTTAAATGGCACATTCATTACAATGCATAATTTAGTCGATTGTGTAAAATCTAGTGATGAAATTTTAACTTGCAGGTGAAGTTTATAATGATTGCGATTTCTTTTGCGGTGTACTTTCCCCGTCATTTAGAAAATTATTATTTGTTAGACCAATCTTGCCAAATTTTAATTTTTGTATTAAAAAAAAGTCTGCTAGTTCTGGTACTTAAAATTAAAAAAAATTAAATGAGTTTTACGAAAATTTAGGATTTACGAATTTTTCCTTTTCTCTTTTTGTAACTTTTACGCATGTTTTTGAACTTTGACACAGATCGCAGTGATATATATATATATATATAATGGTTTGCTCTAGTTGACAAAGCTATGCTCAGCCTCAACCATTGAAATTAGGAATGAAGTTACTTTTTGAGTGGATTTCACATATTAGAAATTTATTTAAAAAATCTGCTTTCAAAAATCTAATTTATCTGCTATAACGTCACACAAATAAATTATATGTCTGCAACACATAGACACACATTTATATGATAATACCTCTTAAATCAAATTTTCTTTCTGCTCTTTTGTGAATTGAGAATGTTAACGTTATCTTTATGTAACAAGTGACAAGGCTGTATTCAACCTCTAAACATAACCATTTTTAGAATTTGCAATATCATATTAGAATATTTTGATTAACTTATGGAATTTTTTTTTGTCAAATAATATTTCCACAATTACTCGATATGAATGCTTTAATTAATATTCATATGCTACATTATTGATATTTAAAAAATTTCTTGGAACGTTTTTAATACATTATAAAATGTTAATTGATATTATTAAATGCATTCTCTAATTTTTATTACAGCTTTCATATAAATGATTTAAAAAAATGCCATACTATGTTTTTACATCAATGTTGACATTTTTAGAAATGATGTATTTATCCAAATTAATTGATAATTTGTTAATTTAAGAGTTTAGAGTTTTTTTGTAGTTAATCATATAAATGTTGATTTAATGCAAATTGTCAGAACCAAAAATTATTATTTTTGTCAAACTAGAATACATTTTACAATAGAACATGTTTGCAAGTTCAAAAATTAACATTAAAATTTAAAAAATACATATTTAAAATAACATATACACACACATATAAAACTTTTCAATAAAAACCATGCATTATAAAACCGGAAAGCATAACATCCTATGCTTAGAAAATATGTGGGTCTAGGTATACATACATGTTAAAAGGTGCATTCTCCCCTCTTTTGTCTAAGGTGCTTGAAAGTACTTAATTCTTACTGAAGTTTCCAGCAATGCACCTTGTTTGTAGATTTATTCTGTTAATAGGATATATATCACTGTTACTTTTAATTATTTAGGAACGTGAGCATATTTATGCAATACAATACTTCATGTTTATCTGTTGTTATCTCCTTAAGCACTACAACAAATCTGAAATGTAAATTATTCTGTTTCTGCAATAGTGTAAAAGTATATATTTATAGTTTAGGTTTTTTCAACCTCAACTTCTGTTGCTAAAGGAATTAAAACTGTGTGAAAATATGTATGTATGAATTTACAGCTTTTAAATCTGCTACTAATCTGGCATGTCTTTTATGTCAGGTCTGAAATTTTCAATTGGATCAAAAGATAAAACATCAGCAAAATATTCATAAAACCGTTGAACTAAATTTTCGAAGGTGAAATTTTGACCAACAAGCTGAGAAAATCAACATTGTAAATAATCTCAAAATTGACAGCTATTGCATTGTACAGATTTTGTAAAATCTAGTTTGAAATTATATAATAATGAAGGCAGGAAATAGATTTTTCTAATCTGCACGATTTGAGATGTTAAATAATCCAAAGGTAATATACTATTGGTAGATGCTCGTATCATTCCTTGACACCTGTTCCGAAATAAAAGAGAATTATAAAAATGGAAAATTTAATTCAGCATTATAATGTAACTGGTGGAAACAGTTATTGTAGGAAATATTTATTTGAAAATTGGGAGGAAATAGAGCTCTTAAAAGACTTGAAACCTTATACTATCAGATAATGGTTTGCCACAAGGAGAGATAAATATAGCGTAATAGAAATATATTTTTGAGAGAAAGTTATTAAAACACATCCATAACTAACCAGGGTACTTTATTCAAGATCATTTTAAAGAATTTTCTTGGGTGTTACATGAAAAATTTATTATAATACTTTCATCAAACTCCATGCCTAGAAAAAGATCTCAGACAAATTAACCTAACATAATTTTGCTTACTTACTGCTTAGCTTTTTGGCAGTTAAGATAATTCACCTGTATGAAAAATATTTGAAAATGCAGCCTGGTAATAAGCCTCATCCTAGTAGCAAGGGTTTCAGACATTATCTTAATTAGTTTTTTAGTATACGCTATGAATAAAACGAAATTTGAAAAATGTATTAAGGAAAACTGTAGCCATTTTGATTAAAAAAAACAATTGTTTTATATTTAGAAATATATTATCTATGCTACTGCAATCAAATATATTCTTTTATAGATAAGATTAACTGAAATATTTCCAAAACACACATGCAATTCTTGTTTGCTAAGCTTGCTCACGAAGCCCGAATAGTGCTTTTGATTCATGTATGGTCTTGAAATCCGATAGAATATTAATATAACTTTATAAAATTTTTGTAACAAAATATTTACTTTCATCAAAATTATAGTCATTGAATTAAAATGTTGTGGGCAGCATTTTTTGTACTTTCTAAATATTATTGTAGTCACTGAGCATATTTTTCTTTTTTTTTCAGACAATTTTAACACTTGTATGTATTATTGATATTGTCTATCGTGATACAGTTGCTTTAGTGAAAAGAGTTATAAGAAGAATTTTTGCTGTCAGTGTGGACGATGGGCTTATTAATGCTGAGAGAGAAAATTCTTCATTGGATCAATGAGAATTTTGCTAGCAAAATTTTATAGGTGGATTTCTGAATATCTTTTCAAGCATGACATCTGTGATTATGCTAGTTGAATTTAAAAGACTTTTTTTAAACTGAGGAGCTTGCAAGATTGCATTAGTTTCATTTGGTTAGATTTATTTATTTTTTATTATTTAAAATACTCGACTGTTTTACCTGTTATGCTATTTATTATCTGGCTCTGTGGAGATGATTCTAAATAGGTCACAAATAACCTCCAATCACCTATAAAAAATATTTTCAAAATATTATCCAGATAGAGTGTTAAATAGAAAGATCAAAGACATTTTCTGCCTTTTTTCCCCCGTTTTTATTTGTTTGCTTGAAACTTTCTACAAAACTATAGGAATAATCTCATCAGTGCCAGACAATAAATATTATGAATACCAGTATGAAATACGTTTTATGGAGAAGTTATATGTTAAACCTCTTAAATAATGTTACTGGATAGACTTAGGATATTCAAGTTTTATTTGAATTTTGTATGTCTTCCTAAATGTTTACTTAAATTGATATGAAGTTATCGGTGATTTCTGTCGTGTTGTCAGATCTATCAAGGGAGCATTTATGCTACTATTTTTTAAAATGTATCTTTAATGTATGTATTGCAAACAATATGCTTTATTGATTTTAAATATTTTTAGAGAAATTTTATCAGTGTTAAAAATATATTTATAATCAGGATTTTGTTTATATGTCTCATTCTGTAGACTTCTTTAGGCTGTCTTTTTTTTTTCCCCTTTGAAATTCAAAACAGTTATTTGCTCCTTGCTGTGGATAAACTATAGGAGTATGTGGGAATGACATATTTTACATTCCAGCATATTTATGGATTATACTGACATTTTAATGAAAATGTGATTAAAATTGCAGTCCAAAATTACATTTAATAGATGCGTAAAATTCCATTGTTTCCCTGGAATCTACAAAAATTATGAATGATGAGGATTTGCATGCAATTCAAATAGATATGTGCCCTTTGTTATTGGTAAATATTTTTGTATTATATGTATCAAAATTTTTGTTTCCACATCATTTCTTTGTATTCGGCACAAAAAAAAATAAAAAAATATTTCTATGAAACATACATATTGCTTTGGTGTTTTGATTCTACTTATAAAGTTACTATTATAATAAACTAATTATTTTTATTTCTGAAGTGCACTGGTCCGAAATAAATTTTCAAATGCTTAATTCTTTGTTAAAATCTTTATATTGTCATTGATTGTGTTTAAAAAAATAATCATTATAGAAAAAGCTAAATAAGAAACTAAAATTTATTATTAAAGTTTACATTCTTTTAGTAGATTAAAGGTAGGGTGTAAATATGTCTTAACATGAGTTCTAGAAACATAATCCATCATTCAAATAAATTTTAATCGTACAAAAAAAATTGGTGATTAAAATAAGATCTGAAAAAAAAACCCCATAATATCTTGTTATTATAATTTTGAGTCATATTGATCAATATATGTATTGAAGAGCCAAAATAATTAAATTCAAAGCTGCATAACTAGATCAGATTTAGTTACAGAAATGTGGAACTTTATTTAAAATGTTAGTGCTTCAAAAATATTTTGCTAAACATGACAAATAAAACTAGAGGATTATAAAAAATATATATACCTATGTCTACTGGCTTAGAAATAAGCTATTTGCCCACAATTAGAGTGTATATTAGCACAATTAAAATAAATTTTATTGTAAATAAGTGACAAAATAATACAAGTCTTCATGAGTAATTGTATTTAAGAAAATATATTTACAAATGAAATTCTTGACATGTCCTGCATAAAAATTAAAGCTGTGGTTCAAAGGAATGAAAGCCCATACAGAATCAGTTTCGCCAATTCACCGGCTAAAATAATTAATAAAACGTATAAGAAATTCTTATGAAGAAGAGACAATCAGCAGATTAACAAATATAAAAATGTCGTCTTAAAATATTTAGTTGAAAATATGAATTATTGCACTAACAATATAGAAGAATTCAGTTATCTGGGTTTGAGTAAGAGAACAGATAGAAATACCCTTCACTGTTTTTAAAGAATATATGCATGGAAGAGAACAATTAAGAAATACAGTCTAAGCTATTGCTATGAATATTGCAAATGAGCATTACTTCCATGAATTTGGATTTTACTTTACTTGCTTCATTTATATATAACTGGTCAGAAAGTTTCAAAGGCATAATAGATTCACCATAGTAATTGAGAAATGATCTATATAGAGTCATACGGAAGTATAATCTGAAAAATCTATCGATATCTTCAAATCGGAAGTACAAGAAACAAAGCCAAAAAAAAAAAAAGTATTAGGAGAGCAGTTTAAAAAAAATTGTATGATTATTTACAGCTTCCTTGAAAAAAAAATGCTTTTCAGTAAGCTCATAACACAATTATTATTGTTATTATATTACTGGAGCAGAAATCATAATACTGCTGCTTTTAGGTTTATTACTTTTAAATTTATTTTACAAAATGAATATAACTTACTTAGTGCCCTATACCTCAGTGTAGTGTAAAATAACCAGCAAATTATACTAACATTATTTAGATATTTTTGAGGGGGGGGGGATCTTTACCTCTGGTATATGGAAATATAAAATTTATTTCTGTATTCCTTAATTTATGAAACACTATTTAAACTGAATTAAAGTTAGAACTTTATAATATTATGAAATAAACAGCATGAATTAATTTCAGAATAAAGATACTTTTCTATTAAAAAAACACTGCAAACCATTCGAAATTTTTAAATATTATTTTGGATGTTTATAGTTATTAAAGGAAAAAAATGAGGAAATATCCAAAACAAATGTTTCCTAAGCATTTCTCCGTAAGAGGTTATATTTTTGCACCTAAGAAAAACATTCTTAAAATCACGGATATTTTCACAAATATATTAGTTTCTTAACAAATTCATTGATTTATGAATTTGCTTTGAAACTTGTAAATTACTATGAAATTATTTAATAAATTACAACAATAAGTGATAGATAGTAAGAAATTTCAAAATAAAATTTTTGTAACAATTTTTCATGAAATAAAAAAGACAAACACTTTTCAGATTATCCATACATTTTTCTGACAGTAGATTATTATAAAAACACCATTACTGATTCCTTGAGGACTGAGTCTGGTTTTTTCATTTATGAGAAATTTTAAGTAACCACAGTTTAATAATTAATATAATACATAAGTTTTTATATAATGCTAGCTAGCATTTGGCCAAAGGTGAAAAAGAAACGATTTATCCAACTGATTTAAATGTTCTACCTTTTTTTAAGTTACTCAAAAATAGGGCGGTTATTAGGTTGAATGTAGCTCTTTAAAAGTTGATGGAAAGATTTAGACTCTAATTACTTTTGAATTAGGATTCTGTATTAAAAGTCTCTGAAGAAGAATAAAGATCGTATTGATTGTAGAAACAATTTACCTTACCTCGTTATTTAAAATAGTAGTAGCAGTGCAAAAATCAACGGAATGTGGTGGTAAAGTTGCTTTATACTCAATAAGTCCTAGCCTGTCCCGATTCTTTTTAAGGATCTAAGAAATAAAAATATATTCAAGATAAAGAAAAATCATTCAAAGATTATAATGCTCACTTTTAAACTTTCGAATAAACATTTAGTTTTGTAAAAGTGATAAGAGCCATCAACTACCCTGGCATTTGAATCCTTGTAACAAAAGCTATACTCAGATGTTTTCATTTGTTAGAAACGCTTTTCGAAATCATTTTAACATACTGTCAACTTGTGATGATTAGATTTTTAAAACTAGTGTAAGACATCAACATGTAAAATATTTAATTTCTTTAAATTTTTAAAACCTGGTATAAGGTCATCTTCAAACTAAAGAAAGTTTTAAATCTTTATTTAGTGACTAATATGAAGAGCAAGAATTATTTCTGAGATAAATTTAAGATTATTTACATTTTACATAACTAATCAAATGTTATATTTCAAGGGGTGGAGGATGTTCTTTTCTCATTTGATGGAAAAGTTTCATTAAAGAATAACACAGCTTCTACGATGAATTTCTAGAACATTGAATATAAGAAAATCAATTATATTGATAAGATTTCAAATTGGAAAGTGCAACAAAATTTTCTAGAAATTAAAAATTTTAAAATAAATGCAAGAATTATGAACACTAGAGTTCATGCAGTTTTATTTTTTTAAATAGCCTTATCCACTAAATGCTAATTATATAAATTAAGCAACTAAAACAATAAATTAGTTTTTACCTAGATTCTTACAAAACTCATGAATATTAAAAATATTGAAATGCAATATTTTATGCATAGTCTTTTATAATCATCAGAAGAATCGCATATTTTAGTTCAAAAATTCTTACTGTCTGAAAGAATGCCAACAATACAAAATAATCATGTTAATAATAAATCTGATTGGCAATCATTAAGCGATAAGCTACAAAGATAATTTAATATAGTAGATAATAATCATGTTTACTAAAATATCAATTTGTAAATTACCAATAAAAAATTTGAAAGATTGAAAATTATTTTAATAAATTGATCATATATATAAATACCAAAATCTTATCCTTTATATGAGTTATTTAGATATGTAAGAAAGGGAAGAAATTATTGAGGTTTTACTTTCAAATTACTTTTATTATAAACTTCAAACCTTTATTAACATGTAATGCAAATAAAGAAAAAATTACCTCAATCACAACAGAATGACATTTATACTTTTTGGCATAAAACAATTTTGAATCTTGGGACTCCAAACAGGAAATGTACTTTTTCATAACCTGTACAAAATAATGATATCTTTTACAATATATTATTAATTAAACAACATGCAACAAAAAACATTAAAGAATATACTTATTATTTTCTTGAATATCCATATATGTAAAATAATCAAGGTTTCTTTTTTAATACTAACATTATTAAATAAAAACCTTTTAACAGAATTGATGTATATAACAAGATTTTTTAATAATAAAATTCATGACAAATTAATATAATAGCAAAAATAACATTGATAATCACTAATTTATTTGAAATGCATGAAGAGGGAAAATGAATTTTTACTTCGGGAGGTGCACCTCTTTTTGCAAGGATCTCGAGAACTCGAACGAAACCAATACAGGAACGCATTTTTACAGTACGGAGCCAATTCTAAACAAATAAAAGAATTATTACATATATACAGCGAATTTTTCAGAAAAGTACTAGCAGGAATGAATAACCATCAAATAAATCTTGCAATGTATCACAAGAGCTTATTTTAGCTAAGTGAGAAGTTTGACGAAGTTGATTAATCAGTATAATCGGTTGAAACTCTTATAGCTTGTTTTTTCAGGCTGATAGTTTAAAAGCTATACAGAAACAAATTTATAATTTTGTGAATTTTCTACCTTAAAAATCATAAGTGCATATTATATAAAATAGGATACTACTGGATGAAATTCACTAATGACTGTAACTTAAAAACATGAACAATAGACATATGGATACAGGAAATATGAATCAGAATTAATTACTTTAAATAAAAATTTAACTAACTGGCATATTCAAATTTTGAATATGTATACAGCTAATTGCCGTATCTCTATTCATAAAACAGTGAGGCTCAAAATATAGTGTTTGTAAATAAAGTAATCTAATATACTTATTGTAAAAGGATCAAACATTTAAAGTTTGCTTTATGCTGCAAAAGAATTTTAAAATGCTCGATTTTACTTCATCTTGATTACATTTATGTCATAAAGTGCATATGACGGTTAAGACAAAAGCATTTTCAAGGAACTACATACTTATCTGGAAAAAAATATTTGAAATAAGTATTTGAAAAGCAAGCATTTCCTGCAAACTTTTAATTCCTCAGTTTTTTTGCAGTCAATCTTCAACACATTTTTGTAAAATATTGTAAATTTAATGCTTCAAAGAAACAGGTACTTTACCTATCATTTGATCAATCGTGCTCATGAAATGTTGAAACTGGAAAATTCTCAAATAATCTCAAAATGAACTTTACTGTTTTAAGGAAAGAGGTTGTTCTATTTTTTTTTTTTCCTATACAGTCAATGAAATTTCGGAGATTTATCTTGAGCAAATTTGGACAATATTTTAAAATAAATAAGTAATTATTTTAATTACAGCTTAATGTTTATTAAGTAAGTGGGTCAACAGGTTCGACTTCGCTTCAGAACTATCGCAGCTCCATTTTATTTCAAGTAAATATTTTACAAATAAAACTTTCACAGGGCAACTTTTCGATTACATTTAACAAAAACTGAAATCTGTTCTTCCATATATGCGTTCCAAATATACTTAATTTTAAATCTGTGATCACAATACTTTAACCCCTTCAGGACCGGCGAAAAGAGAAAGAAGCATCCCCCTAGGCCAACGCGCTTCGAGAGTGTACATGCCCACAGGCTTAGCGATATTTCCCACTAAGCCTAATTTTAATTAAAAATTCATATAAAACCATTACTGAAAATAAATATACTGAAATCTTCAGTTTATTATGATTGATAGTATCTAAATATACTGTAATAAATTTGTCGCTATATTTAAAAAAACAATTGTTAAATTTAAAGAAAAAAAAAACTTTATTTATTAAAATGTTACTCTAATAAAAGTTATATATAATATATACTTTTAGAAAATGACATACATTTGCTTACTAATAATCAAAACATGGAAAATATTAGAAAACTTAATATAAAAAATTACTTAATTATATCTAAAATGTTTGAAGTTAACATTTTTTGCGACAAATCCCTACGTTGAAAATTTGCATTTATAATAAGATAACTTCCATTTTTTTTTCTTTTAAAGAGCTTCTTTTGCATCCTACAAACTGCCATCTTGACATTTTGCCATTCGTATCTACATATAATTTTGGAAAATGACACCCAGTTAATCGTAAAGTATTGTTAACTTACTTCATCAACTATAATTTCTATAATTTCATTCGCGAAAAACAAATTTTAAAAAATCTAATTCTTCTTCAACTGGCTCTGGACTATTTATGTAGATACTACTATTTCCAGAAAACTCCAGTGATGGCAGTTCTTTGATATCTTTTTGCCAATCATACGTGTTTCAATTATTCGCATTATTATCCCCATAATCAATAATTTTAGTTTCATTTGAATAGTCAGACTCACTACTGCTTATATTCGAAAAATCGCTTTCCTCTGTTTCACTATCTGATTCATTCACCAATTTAGAAATCTCACTCATTTAAATAATTTGCTCCTTTCGCCGTAGTGACTTAAATAAAACTGACCCAGAATATACAAAAACTATCTAGCAAACTCCAAATGCAAACAATAAATTTACACCCGCATAAACCAATAAGTAATCTTTTATCGATCTTAGTCAAAATATAAATGTAAACCCAGAGCGCAGTTTGTCAAGGTCCTTTAAATGGCCAATCCTCTCGACAGAGCCGAAAAAGTGTAATTGTTTATATGTTTAAAGACTCGGATCAAATAAAAACTCGGAAACAAATGAGCATATTGAAGGTCAATGTTCTGTGAAACATTATTCGAAATTATAACGGACTTCAACTGCCATCTAACGCCATTTAAAAATTTAAATAAAACATAACAAATTGAAATCACGTATACGCGATCATGGGCTCCTGGAGTGGGAAAGGCTGATCGCGGGCCCTGAAGGGAGAATCGCGTGATCACGGTCTTCAACGGGTTAATTCACCAGTCAAATATGAGTTATTTCTATAATATATCGAATTTAAAGGAATCTTGCCCCTTCATATCAATGATAGAGTAATTGTTGTGTATATTTCTAGAATCTCAGAAAATTATAATTCGAGTGCTTATAATTTAAAATTTCTTATATTTCAGAATTTCCTACAAATAGATGCAAATTTTCTTACAAATAGATTTTTACTGCAACAGATATTGCTAATATTAGTAAACAGTATATAGTCTTTTCTTTCTCGCATCATTAGTTTTCATTCTATATTATTTAAAAATTTAAGTAAATATATAACCAGTTCCAAAATGCACCAATGAAATTTTATTTTAAAATCATTTACATTAAATTTGTGATCAAATATTTACCCTTACCTTAATTTAATTAGTATCGTCATCTACTTTCTAAAAATATCAAAAACAATATAGAAGTTGCAAACTTTCACATACTTTACTCAAAAAAAGCTCTTCAATTTCAGCCCATTTATTCGTTGCTGCTAATGTTCTGAGAGCACACCATGTATACTGTTTTTGTGACAGCTGCAATGAAGAAAAATAAATTAGCAACGAATGAAATAATGCAAAAATCAAGATCATGAGAAGTTTGGAAGGCTTTTCTATCAACAAAAATAATTACAAGAGTTTAGAATTGAATAACTTATTGTCAAAGATGAAGTTAGAAAGAGCTCCACTAATAATAAAGATGAATATGTGTACGTCTTTGAGTGTGTGTTGGCATTCTGCAAGTCAAACTGTTTGACCTGCAGCTACCAAATTGCCATATATAGTGGTGGCCAAAATTGTGGACAATTTTGAAAAATTTTAAGTTTTCTAACTTTGTATGCTTAAACAAAATGTAACGTTTCACAAAATGCAAACTCTTGATATATCATTTTAAAGAGAATTTAATGCTAATTTCAATACAAAAAGCAAAATTCAAATATTTATAATACAAAAAACAGTTGAGCGGCAATAATTATCGGGATACATTAGATGTTGATGACTGCAGTTAGCAATCAGTACTTAGTAGGTGGCCTTTATTTTTTATTACAGCTTCACACTGATGTTTTATTGAGCTGTCAAGAGTTTTAAGCTCTTCCTTCGATAATGCATGATGCCAGGAAATAATTATAGACTCAATTAATTCTCTTTTATTTGATGAGCGCTTCATTTGTACAAGAATTTTCAAACGGTGCCATAATTTCTCAATAATTTTAAGGTCAGGATGGTTTCCTGGTCATGATAATAGTTCAATGCTCTTTGTACTAAACCACGCTTTCGATATTTTTGCTGTGTGGCAAGGAGTTGAATCCTGCTAAAAAAATAAACGACATGTTGTTGGGAAAGAGATTACTGACGGAAGGTGAAAGTTTTGGCTCTATAATAGTGTCAATGTATTTTCTTGCATTTAATGTCCCAATACCGTCTGCTGACATGCATGACTACATCATGACACTAACTGAGTTCTTCATAGTTGCCTGGACGCAGTCAGGACGTAGCTCTTCGTCTATTCTATGTCCTACATAATTTCGCCATCACTACCGAATAACAATATCTTTGTTTCATCACCCCGTATAACTTGAGATCACTGATCATCGGTCCAATTTATGCGTTCCTTTGCCCGCTGTAATCTTTTTATACGCTGATGTAATTTGAGATAAGGATTTTTTCGTTGAATTCTACCTCTTAGTCCAACATCTAACAATCTTCTCCTGATTGTTCTTGAACTGACATAAATGCCAGCATCATTCAATTGACTTCTGATAGCATTCTTCTATCTTGGAGACATAGTCATTTTATTCTTCTATCATCAGCAGATGCGATGCACCTTTTTCAGCCATTTCCAGCTTTGTTTTTAATGAATTTGTTTCCTGATATCGTAAACAAAACTTTCCAGATGTAGTCACTGATTCATCCACCTGTCTTGCAATTTCAGCATAGGAAAGACCACTTATTTGTAACACAATAATCTTAGTTGTCTTTCTAGGTGTCCGATATATTCTTTTATTTGATGTCATTGCTTCTTAACTAAATATTAGAAATATTTACAAAAATTCAAACTATATATTAAAAAGTTTAACAAAATTTCTAACTTGCAATTTGATTACATAAAAAACAGTCTTCCTTCTACAGAAGAAAGCACAATAATGACTTGTTCCAACATTAAACATGATGTCAGCTTCTGTTAGCAGTTATTAACATTTGATTGGTTCCCGGAACAAGAACAGTGATTTGTCAGGAAAGTTAGAAATTACAATCCATTTCATCACTGTATTTGTTATTCAGATTAAAGTAAGAATATTTTTTTTGTATTGCAAATATTTGAATTGAGCAATATTTGTATTGAAATCAGCATTCAATTCTCTTTAAAATGATATGTAAGAGTTGACATTTTGTGAAATGTAACATTTTTTATAAGTATACAAAGTTAAAAAACATAACGATTTTCAAAAGTATCCACAATTTTGGCCATCACTATATATATCTTGGAGAGTGGGAATATGCATCTAGGAGCGATTTTTTAAAATTTAATCGAAATTTTAATCAATTAAAAATTAAGCTGAATTTTGGCGCTTTTCGCGATAACTTCCGAAAACATTACTACACAAAAATGAATTTTACACCATTTAAAAAAATTATCTTTTTAATGATACCAAATTTAACAGTTGAGTAACTTTGTCCCGAATTTTAGGAATTTTTCAAAAATAATTTTTTGCTTAATTTCCAAAACTAGATTACATTGTTGGGTTAAAATTCAAAGCATTATTTCATTAAATACTTAATCGAGTGATTTTCTTCCACTCTTGAAAGCTAAGGAACGTGGAATCTGTATAATAACTGTGTTCGTTCATAAGATGAATAATAATAAAAAAATGATGTTACTATACTGCAAAATTTAGAAGACATTTACGTTTTTAATAGCGCTATGTTGTCGTAGAAAGTTCCAAGAACATGGACAGAACTTATGCAATTAAAAAAACAACAACATGATTTTAATGAATGGCAATTCAACGGAATCCTCGCCATGAAGTTATATGCATACGATATAAATAAAATGTAATCAATATCTCCTTACGAATCAGATGATAGCCAAAGTGACTATTGGAAAAATAAAACACATCAATGTACCTTCATTATTATCAATCAATGAAAAATAAAATCAGAATGAAATATTTGTAGCAAAAATGTAAACAATTCGAGCTTCTTAATAATAGTGAATTATGTTTTTGTAAAATAAAAGATTTTCAAAAATAAATTAAAAATAGACCAGCAATAAAATTAGTATCATTCAAAAATTAATGTTTCAAATTTCAAGATGGGATAAAATTCTTTTTTGTTTTATAAGACTTTCAGCAGTTTTGGGAGAAAATGTCAAAATTTCGTTTAATTTTTAATAAAAATTCTAATTTCAAAAAAAAAAAACAAAAAAAAAAAACCCTCGGTCGTGCACATTTTTATTTTCCAATACAAAATGGTGACAAATTTGGTAGCTCCTCTGCTCCATTTCCTGACCTACCGAATTCCCGTCCTTTTTTGGACCATCGTCTTCTTTATAAAATAATTTTAAAAAAAATGTTCCAACTATAATTGATAAATTCTCTTCTATAATGATTAATTATAACGAATATTAAAATATTATTGTCTGTATACCCGCTACTGCTTCCATAGAGTGTTTCCATGCCCAATGGGGATCCGTACCGCCCCCTCCCCTGGGAATCTATGGTCAAAAGATGTCCTGTATGTAAAGTATGTACACACACATTCAACTTTATTAGTAGTAGATATAATAGTAACTTCAGAGAAATAAGTTATATAATTGTAATTTAAATTCGTTTTATACATGAGCAAAAGAAAAACAATGACCATTGAATGTCAGGATTTTAAGCATGTTTAATTTTGCTTAAAAATATTAGTTCAAATATCAGTGAATGTTCTTTCTTCATTGTGTGTGATTAATTCATTTCTAGGTCTTCTGTAATAATTAATTCCTTCAATTTAGGCTGCAGAGTTGACATATTTAAAAATGATTGATACAATTAATACAAATAATAAGATGTGCACACAACTGAAAGCTGAAGATTGGCAGTTTTAATACAATAGAAGTAAAATAAACACAGAGAAACAAATTTAAACTCACCTCTTCAAAAAAAAAAAAAAAAAAAAATCCCGTAGGTTTACTTTGCATGTTAAAGATATGCATGTCTTACTTTCTGTTTACTATAAACAGCAATACTACATTTTCCCTTAACTGTTTGTCCCGAAAGAATATCCAGAAATCAAATAAATGTCTCCAAACACATAAATCTAAGAAAAGACACATGGTTCTTTTTGTCAAATGTGGCTTTGGTCATCAAATATATCATTCTTTCTGTTCTATTGGAAGAATTTTAGCGGTCAGAAAAAAACTTACATTTACCCTAGAAAGATCAGTTAACTTGCCCATCAATTTTATGATAGCAACATGCAGTTCTAAAAAATAGCACATCATTTAATCACCTCTTGCAAGGACCACACATTTACAGCAAAGAGGAGTAGCATCCGTTCCCTCTTACAGCGAGACATCGACAATCGCAAAAAAACCTAAGGATTAATTGCGGCAAATCCTAAGAGGCTGCATGCCTGCATCAAAATTAAATACTTTGTTTTCTTAGATTCTAAAGGTAAAAGAAATTTTTAAAATTCTCTGCTAGAAGCTGTTCTTTCATATCATGTGCTCTCTCTCTCTCTCTCTACCCCACACCATCTTGTGATCCCATATTAACTTATGTGTAGAGTACCTACTTGCCATAAGGCAAGCTGGCAATCTCGCCAGACAGTCACTCACATGGAATATTCACTAACAAACATTGATTGAGCCAGAGAGTTGGAGTGGAATAAAAACCCTCCATACATGGAAATAATAATACCATATGAAATAAGCAAATATTTAGAATTTTAACAACCTAAAATTAATACAAATTATGTAATTATACTTCTTACTTACATTGTAACGGGATCTAATATTAGACGGACTGATAAATGCAATCTGAAAATAAATAAATAAATAAAAATAATAAAGACAAGAAAAGAAATATATAAATCAGTAGCAGAAAATTAAATACCTAAAAATAATGAGATTGAAATAATGTATTATTATTAAATTAAATAAAAGTAAATTAACAAATTTTATTCTAAAATACAAAAGAAAAATGATTCATTAAAAAATTAATATATTTGTTTAAAATTATAAAATCGAGCAAGTTAAAACTTTCATTAAAAAAAAAGCAACGGAATCGGAAATTTCTATGCTAGCAAATTAAATCTTGGCAACCCCTTTGTTATCACCATAAAAAAACACAATTTTCTTACCTGAGCTTTATGTTAAAAGTACGTGAGAAAGATATAGCACTTTAGAATAACTGTAAACAGTAGCGGTTCATGTAAAAGGGCTGTGGAGCTAGAGCACCCACATTTTTTGAGTATATACAGGGTGGTTATAATTAAAGTTACCCTATTTAGACCTACGCAGTGTCCGCTCTAGTGGAAAGATGTTGAAGAAACTTGATACTTAGGTTGTATGGATCATGGGGAACAGAAATCTGCAATTAAAAAAAAAAATTAGTTCCAATTTCAACCGCCAGGTGAGAAGGCGGCGCATGAAAAACAAAAAACACAATTTGGAACTTAAAAACTTTATTTAATTACAATATATGTTCAATGTGCATTCCATTTACGTCAAGCACATGTTCAAAGCATGTTATGGCGTGTTCAACAGTGGCACGAAGGGTTTCTCGATCAATTGCAGCAACATGACGTGTTATACGTGCTTTCAATTCATGCAGAGTTCGTATGCTTCCTCCATAGACACGATCTTTCAGGAATCCCCACAACCAGAAATCACAGGGATTCAAATCCGGAAAACGCGGAGGCCAGGCAGTTGTAAAACTTCTTGAAATTACCCGTTGATCTTCAAAATAGGCACGAAGCAATGCCGTCACTGGTCCAGCAATGTGAGGTGGTGCACCATCTGGCATGAAGACAGTAGTCCCTAAACATTTTCGTTCTTGTAACGCAACAATGACTTGCTGCTGAAGAAGGTCGCGGTGACGGGCACCCGTAACGGAACACCTTTGAGGGCCATGAGGCGCTTTCTCTCAAAAAAAGACCAAGAATGAAATCAGAAGTAAAACCACACCGTACAGTAATGTAATCAGGATGTCGAGAATGTTTATGCACATCATTAGGACTTGCAGTACCCTATATGCGACAGTTCTGAGTATTAACTGCTCCGCCTAGGGTAAAATGAGCCTCGTCCGACCACAAAATGTTCCAAGGCAATGAATTGTCAACGGCTATTCTGGCTAAAAAATTCTAGCAAATTGATTTCGTTTCTCCGGGTCTGCAGGATTCAGCGCTTGCACATGATGGATGCCACTTTACAATGGGTCGAAGAACTTTTCGTACTGTAGACCAAAGGAGGGACAAATCACGTGTCACCGCTTGAGCACTTGATGAAGAATATTACGAATTAAACGCTGTTTGGACTCGGCAAGAGTGACATCTTCCGCAGTTTCATTTGAAATCCGTTTCCGTTCTCTTCCTTGTACCACACCCAACTCTCCAGTCTCTTCAAATTTAATAATCATCCTTTTCAAGCCTGCCTGGACATAGGCCCTTTTCGTAAGTCTTTCAAGCGCCGATATTCTCGCAGTGCAACTGACAAATTATGCTGTTCTAATAAAACAACTTTATCAGTAATGCTCTTCCTTTCTTCTCTAACGATATGGCGAAGAATTATTTTGCGGCAGTGAGCACTGGCTTTTTAAATTACTCTAAATTTGCATAACGACCTTTATCGTACATGAAAACCGCCATCTATCGGCCGAAATTTGAACTAATGTTTTTTATTGCAGATTTTTTTTCCCCATGATCCATACAACCTAAATATCAAGTTTCTTCAACATCCTTCCACTAGAGCGGACACTAAGTAGGTCTTAGCAGGGTAACTTTAATTATAACCACCCTGTAAATTTATACACTTATTTATTGTTTTTTTTTAAACTATCCGAAATCAACCACATTTTTTTAGAGGTTTTCAATCTTCAAGCAAAACCCAATAAATAGTTACTATGAAATTTTCTTTATTCTACGTTAAAATTAATTTTTTCTAGTCTGAAATCGAGAAATAATTTTTTATAAACCAGTTATCAAACATTCAAAATTGATTAAAAAAGATGCAATTTAAGTTATGCAGAAATAATCGTCATGCAGAAGTGAAATTTAAATTATAGCACTCCTTGGTGATAAGGCATGAGACACCAAATATTTTAAGATATTCGGGAGAATGCGAATTTACGAATTTCAAAAAAAGGTAAAATCAATCAGATAAAAAAAAAAGCTATAAAATTTAGATCTTACCTTAGGAACATTATAAAAATAAAGAAGACAAAAAATAAGATTTGACATAACAGACGAATCTAACAGTTCCTTTATTCCAGTAAGTTCTTCAAAAAGTTTGGCAGTCGCGTCATCATTTACTTCAGACGAAATTTTATGGTCCTGAAAAATTAAAATTAAAATTTCACAACCATATTCATTTCAACCATTCAACCACATTCATATTTTCTGTATCAATCTGTCAGTTACAAATAAAAATCATCAAATAGCTTTTAGACTATAAAAAGCGTATTAGATACAATTTGCACTTTTAAAACGAAAACAATATACATAAATGCTTTTCTCACACAATGATTCCAAATCCTTCTATTTAAAATGATGAGGAAATTTAGGGAATTAAGATGAATTACAACAATAATTAAAATAATATTACCTTTTAGTATATTAGTAAAAGAGTGCTTTTAAAAATTGTTTTTGTTTAATTCATTTTAAAGAAATTTTAGAAAGAAAAAGAAAATATTGACATACAATAAAGCTAAGCTATTTTATTATCAGACACGTAATATCGTCAAAATGCTTCAATATAAATTTAAGGTTAATATCATACCTCCAGAATTAATTGATCCTCAATGCAGGTTTTGTGTTCCAAAACTGATTCTCTAAGAAAACGATGCACTGACCCTACCTGAAAATGTGTGCTGTAAAATATGATACGTATAGTTAATTTTCCTTACATTTAGTATATTAAAGTATAGATACGACGTCTAAAATGTTTGGTAAACACTATGAAAGAAGTTAGCTTTATTTCCCTAGGTGACAGAATTTTACGAATACTTGCAACTAGTTTTTATCTCACATGATTAAAAACAACCTTCAATGTAGCATGACTAAAAACAACAGAAACGGCAAACGCTGCATTATCTCATCCGTCAAAGAATTTCATAATGGAATTAAAATAATTCTTCAAGATGCATTCCATTGAAATTAATATCAAAGATATTCCAGTTAATCAAACTCTTTTCATGGCTACCAGAGCCTTTCAATATTTTTATTATATCGTCTAGAAAGGTATAAGTCAAATATTTTTTGGGTTACTCATCAGCTAATAATTGAAGATAAAATATTAGATTAAACAGATATTCAAAGACTTTTTCAAGAACAAATAAAGTACACTAAAAATCAAATAGGCTTTGTTGCTTTTTATGTATTTAAAATGTTTAACTAAGAACTGATTCTTCTTTCACTTTAATATTCTGACTATCAGTTATAATAAGATCAAATTTGGGAACTTCACGATCTTGTCAATATTAGAAAAGGTTTTAAGTAAGCCAATTCTACAGTCTTCTCAGGAATCATTGCAAAAAATTTCAGATAAAAACAATAGAAATTATTTGGAAATAATTTCTGTTAACTAAAAACGCAAGCGAATGCAAAAAGCTGAATTAGTAACGACTTTGTATAAATTTAATCTTAACATACAAATTAAACAAGATAACATTTCCATTTTTTGTTTTGTTATTTTTCTTTCGAATTGTTTAGTTGAACCAAATTAACGATTCATTAGTATTCATATATTCTGACGTTGCTATAAATATCAAGACACTAATAACTCTTTAGATAATATCAGTTGATAGAAAAATAGCCGAAGAAATTCTTTTACATAATACAAAAGTTAAATTTGTTATTTTTTAATATTGAAGCAGTTTTTGTTAATAAAATATCAGTATTAACCAGTGGTTAGGAAGCACATAAGTTTGTCGAATACATCGAAAATTGCAACAATATCTTTAAAAAGTATTTTTACTTTAGTATATTTTAAGCTAACTTTTTAAAATCATAGAAAAAAGGATTCAGATGTAAAAAAAATTATATCTCGGAAATTTTAAAAATGTTGAACAAAAAGTTAAACATACTTAAGGCAATTTTCTAACAGTTTAAGTTTTCGATCAGGAGCTTGAGTCATAATTGCAGCATCGTACTTCAGCATCTAAAAATAGATTGTTTCACTGAAAATAGGCGCGTGCACGCACACGCACACACACACAAAAGAAAAAAAAACTGTGCAAAATATATCTGACATCACATTTTCAGTTAACCCACACTTAACGTTACTGTGAATGAAAAATTTTCATATTCATAAAACAATTTTAAAATATATAATTATTTATTCACTTAAAAGATTGACTCTATAATGTAAAGGAAATAATAAGTAACTGCCCAAATAGTTTTAATAGATTTTAAACATTAAGATTTCTTTTAATGTTATAGTGAATTAAAACCGCCATCCTATAAGAAAATCGGAAATAAATTTGAAATGGAAATAATATTTAAAATTAAAGTTTGTAAATTACTTATTACATACGACTTCTGAATGACAGAAGATTCTATGTTTCATCATAAATATCAGAATAATATCAGGAAATATATCTAAGCACAAGGAAAGTTAAGACATTCTTTGAGTAAAGATAATCATGAGACTGGTTGCTCAATCAGTTATTAAAAATGGCAATATACTAATATATATAAAAGACTGATAACTATTCAAAAGTTTTAGTTTCATTTGAAATAATAAATGCAATTTTATTTTTCTACATTAACAATGCATGACACTTTATTTTATCACAACTATTTTTTTATAAAAATAATTTTTTTTAATAAAATGTATTATAACAAAATTTTCGTGAACTGAAAGCATAAGAAACAAGCCTCTCTTTTTTCTAATACTTTAATTTCCCAAACTTACATAAAATGTTTGTAAGCTTGTTTGCATAACACTTTCAGAAATTCAATATAATTTAAAACTCGTAAGTGTCGAAGTCACCATATAAAGTGGTCTGTGGTAAAAGATACAATTAACAGATTTGATGGCTTTTCATAACTGCAATATTGCAGATCTTTAGAATTATTAGGTAAGAAACAGAAGCATTACAGTTAAACAGTTATAATAATAAGTTTGCTTGCACAATTTTTCAAAATGTTCGCTTTCGCAAAATAATACTTACAGCAGCATCTTCTGGTTTATTTAATAAGCTGTAAAAAAAGAAATAATTTTTTGTAAGTTTTCACATGATATATTATGTCATAGACTAATTGAAAATTTCGGCTAGTTGCAAAGAGTGTCGTCAATTAAAGGACGGACGCACTATTTTAGATAAGCCTGATTTTTCAATTTACCTACGATATAAATAACAAAAAGAATACTAATGCATGTTCAGTAATAAAAAAATGTCCATGTTAAAATTGCCGGTATTAAAAAAAAAACAATAAGATATAAGATACATTTTTTTTACTAAATAATATATGATTGTATTTAGCTTTTTAATTATTAGACTTTTAAACTCGTGACTTGCGTAGATGACACCAGAAACAAAAATACTTTATTCAGCCTATTTGTCATACCAGTTTTTTTTTTTTAATAAACACACTGTTGCATTCGCGGCATATATATTTCCAGCTATAATTGTAGCTAAACTATTGATCGATATAAAACTCAACACATTCCTCTTGCCATGGTTCATGCTTCATTTCTATTTATCCTGCATACAAATTATGTAAAGATCATGGGAAGAAATCACAAATCTAATTAAAATATTTCGTTTTTGTAACGTTCTTTCTTTATCAGTTATTTTCACATTTTTTTTCTTTTTTCGTTTATGTCTTATGTCGACATTTTTTGTGCAATCGTTCCATTACCATTCATTGCTTTTAATTCTTTCAGTCAATTAGCAAAGCATAAAAGTGTATGCTACTATTTTGAGTTTTAGAAAGTTTATTGCTGTAACTTAATCATGAGATCTGATGTTTTAATGCTCTTAATTACGAGAACAAACTTCGAAATACCAAAAAAATTTCATTTTCATTTCTTTCATTATTTTTTAAATTTTATTTGCATTCATTAATCTTTATGGCCGATACGAGAGAGGTCGTAATTCGGAAAAAACCATTTTATGCATACTCTGTATTTTATGACGCTATGTTTTGTGAAAATTATCTAAAGATAAAACGTACCTATTCTTCATATTTTTGTGATTTCATCATTTTTTATAATTGGACTTTCATATTCAGTCTATTAAAGAAGTATCCTAATTTCCTAATTGCATACTATTCATGAAGTCCAGTGAATAGATGCTTTCAATTAAATTGTGGCGTAGTTCTGATTCCCCCCCCCCCATATGTTTTCTGGGGTGCTGAATTCGAATCTGAGGTTTACCACCAAAATTTACCTTTGAAAGTTTGAATAAAGACATTTTTTTTCCCAAAAACTTTTATATAGTCAAAACATTACCAAATTTAGTAAAATATCACTCTACATTAAAGTAAACTCACATTTTCTCTAAATCTTTATCTTTTTACTATTACTCGGTTTTCATGAGAAGGCGTTTGTTAAGTAAATTTCATTTATATCAAACGAGCAGATTTTTTATTTTGTTGGTTGTAATTATATTTACGTCACATTTTATTTCGAAGCAGGAGACATTAACAAATTCGTACTCATAATAATACTGTTTTTCTTTGCCAATATTTTTGTTAGCAATTGATGTTCTACAATATTATTCCTGTGTTTTCAAAATATTATGCGGCTTTCAGAATGTCGAATGTCATAGAAATATCGTATAGTATCTTATATTAAAAGAATTTTTTTTTTCATTTCGTACTTCTTCCTATCTCAGTAAATGTGCTCGTTTATCTGAGGTCCATTTTTAATATACTTTCTTAAACTATAAGCTGTATTATGGTAGGAAGTAGATTTATAGAGTTAGTATATCCAATGAATTCGACTGATAAGATCATGCCAGAGCTCGCTAATTCAAGAGCAATACGAACCCATATTTTGGTACAAATTGCTGTAGTGACAGTTATTCTGGATATGATTCACTTGCTCTGTCAATTTAAGGCTGTTGTAGAGAAGATTGTAGAAGATACTAATAGATCTGAGGTTCTTACAAACGAAGAAGAATATACTAAAGAATTTATGGAAATATTCTTATTGAAACTTCAAACATTGAAATGTTGCGTCCCCACAGGTAAACTTTGGATCCGATATTTTAAAATTGTTACCGTTATAAAACAATTTATTGAATCTGAGAGAATAGGAAATTGGAAATTCCAACTTCAAATCATAACAAAAATACTACTTTATCAAGCAATCACTTTTTATACGCTAAGTGCCGAGATTTATACTGGCAAGATATGCATGACGTGAATACTACAATGAGAGAAGAAGAATTTGATAAGTTCACAACCTAAGATAACTTCAAAATCTGGCAGACATGCAAGCTCTGGTTAGATATGTAAAGTAATAAGGTTATTGAACAGTCATTAATATAATAGATAAACATTTTATTTGCACAAGTACTTTACATTAAAAAAATTTATTAACCAGAACAGAAATGCATTAGATAGATAATATTTATAGAAACAGATAGAATGTCTTCTGGTTGTTCAAGCCCTATTAACAGTTAAGTCAGATATTCGTTAAACTTCCATTAATAACTGCGACTGAAAGTACTCATAGTGAAGAATGTTGTAAAAACATAATACGGAATTTCGTACAAATAATTTTAATACAGAATTATATTTTACCAGAGGCTGGTAGATTTTTTTAAGTCATAAGAAAAGAAAATGAAGATTTTTCTCATGTTTAAAGTATATAAAAATAATTAAAAAAAAAGAACAGAAATTCTTAGTGCAAAAGCCAGATTTGTAATTAGCTGCCCAAAAAAACACAAGGGAGTAAAAAAACAATATTACACCAGAATACGTCAGAGATAAAGGGGCTATATGGAGAGACTAAGAAATTTATCACTGTAATCAGTTGGCGATACCATTATCATACTCACTCTGAAATTTCCACACCATCATGGATTTCAGCTGTATCGATTTAATGTTACTTCATTACACAGGAAGGATTATCAATGAATCAAGAAATCTTTAATCACAAAATTTAGATTATATTAAAAAGTTACTGAAGTCCCAGTTCAGTCAAAAAGCTTTTCCAATCTTTACCACAAAAGCATACCAAACGAATAATGTTTTAAATACAAGGATTATTTTCATCTTCAAATCATGATGCATAAAAAAAAGAGTAATATTTTTTAATGCAATAACTATTTGGATATATTTTTAACTATTATGATAAATATTTTTTAATGTTATGAAATTAAAATAAGATACATACAGCATCATATTTGTGAGTTCATCTACTTCATGATCTTCATTTAAGTATGACAAATACATATTAACAGCATCTGGAAAATTCCCAAGCTCTCTTTGAAAGATTGATTTCTTCAAAGTATTTTTAAGGAAAATAACAACCTACACAATGGAAAAAAGGATTTAATATATCTGAAGTGTAATACACAAATTCAGAATTCCAATTTTTAATTATTTTTTCAATTTACATTTTGTGGATTTTGAAACTGATATAGCTTTGTATTAAGTTTCCTCATTTTATAAGGTGCAGTTACTTTCATGCAAATATTGATAGGATTTCTAATAGCAGTGAATAACGTAATCATAAAATAAGTTGGTCTGATGAAGGCATTCTGTAGGAATTAATAGCTGGACGGATAGCAAAATTTGGAAACAAACCGATTTGTGAATTAAATAATAAGTTCTAAAATTGTCTTACAACAGTTGTTTCTTACAAATAAATGTGGGAGCTGTGTCTCAGAAGATCCTCCTTCAATTAAACTTCACCAGTGTTTATTCAGCTGCTTACTAGATGGCACATGAGGCGTCAGGAGATAACGTGTGTTTCAAGAACTCAAATTTTAATTCATTCTAGTTTGGTCTGTGTTGAGCGGCTGTAAGCCATTGTATTCAGGCAACACGATGAAATTCTCAGCCTATACCTATACCTTAAAGAAGTAAATACTTATAAATAACATTCTATTTAACCCTACCCACCATGTAGCCAGTGATTTGCTATTAAGATAAGTCGCCATCTCTCCCATATAAATAAATAAATTTTCCTAAAAAAATTATACATTAAATATTATATAACATTGTATCTTTTTTTAAATTTAAAATCAAGGTAAATTTAATTATAAATGCACATTTTATTTTTAAAGAAAACAGAACATACAGATTTACAAAAATACAAGAAACACAGCTATAATTTAAAAATATTCCAAAATTCAGAGCAATGAAAGAATCTACACACAATTCATACAAGCGTGTTATTACAATTACACACAATTAAAAAGTAATTAATTTTACAAATACTATAAAAAATAAAATAGCTTTATTTTTAAACAACTAAATTTTTGACACTTACTACAAGAATGGCATTACCATCATGGCTATCTACAGCAGCTTTCAAGAGCTCCAGTTTTTGTTCTTTGGCCTTGAATGGCTTTAAGTTATAATCCTATTACAAATTGAAATATAATGCTTTATATATCAAAAGTAGGTCTTATTAAACATGAAATAGAACACCAATGCTTAATCTTTATCAAATACCTTATATTGTTACACTTTAGTTCAGAGGCGGCGACAGAGATTTGCGAACGGGGGGGGGCAAGACAAAGCCGAGAGGGGGACAAACATAATATCTCCAATTAGGTTTAAAAATAATTTTTACATTTAATTAAAGAAAATCAAGTATCATTTAGCTTCTTTTCTATTCAAATGTTGATCCCTTCTTTCATTGTTAAAACTTTACAAAGCTATTTGCAAAAAATTGTTCTCAGTTTTCCTGAGAACAATTTTTCCTGACCATCAAAAGATTGCCAATATTTGAGTCTATTTCTTTATAACTCTTGAGATTTAATAATTTCTCTGAAATCTAATTTTAGAAAAAACATGATTATTTACCATTTTAGACTGCAATATACAGATAGAAACACAGATTGCGCCAGAATGGCGTGTCCTGCTAAATGAACAAATGCATGCTCTTGTTATTTTATATCAGAAGCTATATAAAATAAATGTTGAAACAAAAAGTTTTATAAAAGGAACTTTTAGAAATCCAGAATAATAAAAAAATATTCAATGATTTGGCTATAAACCGATTTTTCAGAGTAGTCCCGTACCTAAAATATTTGTTAAGTAAAGATTGCAACAACCAGCAGGAATTCAGATGTGTTACCAATCCTAGGAGAATAAGTGCGCGTGATCTACAAAAATTTATTATAATTTGGATACGAATAATATAGAATGCGGAAAAGATACAATGATGTTTCTTAAGAATGATGGAGAAAATATTTTGTACAAATTTACTATTTTATGTAAGATATGAAAAATGGACTGCTTAAACATTAGACCCCCATGTATTTATTTTTCAATATATATTTAGGCTTAAAAAGCCAGTGAATTTTATTAAGAAATAATTAGATCTCTAATAAGAATTCCTCTCTCTTCATTTTTAGGCATGCGTTCTTATGGTTAAGTATTTCTTAATTCGAAGTTACTGCAAGCTAATATTCATCGTAAAAAGTGAGTTTTATCATCTCAATTGCATGCATTGGTTTTATCTTAACCCCTTCGTAAACAATGACGAGTCTAACTCGCGTATCGAAAAACTAAATTTATAATTTTAATTCTGCAATTAAGTGAAAGTATTGAGCAATTTAAAATGCAAAAATTACTTGAAAACGCATCATTACCTCAAATGCCCTTATATTATTTTAGGAATTAAAATAATAATAATTGACCCAAATAAGATCTGCCATCTAACCAGGAAGTTAAGCAAATTTGTATGTCAAGGGATTAATGCGCATATATATTCTATGAATAACTTTGTTAGTCATAATTTTATCAAGACATCTTTATTAAAAACTTACAAGCATTTGGCATATATTTTTTTTCGCGAATAACACTCTAAAGAAAAAAATATAAACGATATGTTCCCCGATTACATAGTCATAATACTGAATGTTGAGTCTGAAGAATTTAGGAAGTAATTTATTTAACAAATTTATTGCATGCTTGAATAAACTCTTTTAGTGTAGCTAAAAAGCTATCATACCATAAATATTTTTTTTTTGTCGTCAGTTGTAGTCCGTAATATTTCTTTAGTGTAATAATTGTAGCCTGATAAATTGGATTGCACTAGAAAATAGATAATTTACTTTTAAATAAACTTAATTTAAATTATACAATTTACTTACTCCAGTGATTTATAATGAATTCTCATATTTTGATTACAGCAAAGTAACTCTTCTTAGCATGCATATGCACAAGAGTGTCAAAACAAAAGAGTGATTTATTAAATTTTTTATTTAACCATTAATTACATTTTAGTCAGAAAATTCTCATAGTGAAATGAATAAAATAAATTTACCAATTCGTTATCGAGGAAGTAAGAATTAAATGAATATGACGATTAATCTTAGAATAATTTGAATGATGAATTATGGAAAACAACTCTATCGTCCTATTCATAAATAATATAAAAATATCAATTTCTGCAATAATTTGACTGGGAGGTAATCAAAGTGCTGCAAACAATTTTTTTTTCCTCCATAACCTATGATAAAATCTTAGCCTACGTACAAAGATTAGTTGGAAAAAATGGGGCGTCTTATTCACTTGCCAGCTTATTGATTATTCTGCTGAATATAATGTAAATCATATGCTGAATGAATATTATAACATTTAAGTCAGATGATTGAGAATTTGGACTAACACTGATCGTATAGAATTCTTAGTCGACCGATCAAACTTTTTTGGCAAAATGCGACATGTTTTATGTTTTATTCACATGTCGCTTTGTCGTTTATATTGCCACAAGTATTGCAAATTAAAAGCTTGATGAACGACATTTGAATCAAATTTCTGAAAATCTATGGATATAGTCTTCTACACTCAACGCATTAAATTCATAGTCGGTAGACCAAAAATTGCCAGCAAAATGCGCCTATTACCTTGTCGATATCTTATTCATTTGTTACCTTATCGATTATATTGCCAAAAGTAGTACACATTATAAGCTGCATGAACAACATGTGAATCAGATGTCTGAAAA
>JAPMOR010122446.1:384608-403436 GCA_026543865.1 Argiope aurantia | reverse complement strand
AAAAAAATTTAAAATATTTTAATTCAATATGAAAAGAGAGAAAACGAAGGAAAAAGGAATCAAAGAAATCACTTACCAAACCTAGTACAATATTTCCAATGGTTTGGGCAGCAGTAAGAGTCTTTCTTTCTAACTTTTCCTACAAGAAACATCAGAAATTCGATTTAGAGATATTTTATAATAACAAAAAAAAAATGTAGATACAAATAAAAAGCAGAGCGATATACATTCTGAGCATTATATTTTTAATCAGACATTGAAATTAAACTAAATGAAGAACAAGGGAAAAAATTAATATGTAATTTTAATATAATTTCTTAATATAAGTTATCAAGTGACTTTCTTTATATATGAACATTCAAATTTATTCCCAATTAGGTAAGGAAAAACATAATTGCAAATGAAATAGAAGGTAAATGGCCATTTTTGACGATGAAAACAAATACAGCAACAGATCCTCACTGATTCAGCATTTTAATTATAACAAATCAGTATATAAATTAAGACACTTATTGAAAGATTTTACTAACGTTCTTTATAAAACGTCTTCGAATAAATAGGAAAATACAGATACTTTTTCCTTGATAACTTTCTTAAAGAAATGAATATTCACTCTGCAGTAAACTGTACTTAAACTCATTTAGGATATATACACAGGACACATGGGCATCACAATGAAACTACTTTATATCAGTTGCTGGTGAAAACACAAAATTTCAACTTCGAGAATATAAAATGCTTATTTTCTGCTGGCATTAAACATAATTCCAGTAGTAAAAGGCAGTGTCCAAAACAAAGAATTTTTATGGTAATAATCAATAATATGGATATAACATAAATTGTTGCACTTAGAATGAGAGCAACATATGAATGCCAACATCAGTGATGGTACTCTGGAAAAACGTTTTGCTTTTGAGAGTGCATCAAGCACAAAGGATATATTAACAGATAATCAACGGCAGCGATCTAGATGGGAATAATTCGGCACACAGAAAATGCTTTACTATAAGTTAATATACTATGCTGTATTTCAATGAAATATTTCACAAGTGACTCCATTAAAATAATTTACATTTTGGGTATTTTAATGCTGTATATCAGTGCGTATGTACTTTACCACTCTTTATCACAGAAAAAGGAAACATATATCCAACAAATAATTAATAAACTTTATCGATACTTCTACATCGATGAGTAATTTCATTCCTTGATTTACCACACGCAATATAACCACCTTTCAATCTCATTAAAGTAAAATTTGGAAAATTAGATTTTAAAAATATTGAATTTTAGCATTGTATTTCTTATACTATGAAAGCTTATTCACTCATTTTTTTAAAGCTTGCTTTGATTCTTAAAAATTCACATAGATATCAGAACTGAGTACGATAATATTTTATTTTTAAAATTAATTAGGTGCTTGGTTAAATTATGCTAGAAAATGATTAAATGTGTTTTTAAAGAAAACTCATTTTCACACACAACTGTAAAACAATATATTTATCAAGACAAATGCTCTAGTAAAGTGTGGGTAAAACCATTAAAAAACCGTTAAATTTTAGCTGAAATTATACAGTGATAAATAATTTAATGTTTTTGATATCATTAATGTTAGCTTTGTTAATAGTATCAGAATTATAGCACCCTACAAGTTCAAATTATAGCTTAATCAAATAATAACCTACTCTAGGTTCAAAGTTTCCAGGATGAAAGATACTAATAACTTTTAATAAATAATTCCTTCTATAAAGTATTTCTGCTCTAAAATGATACATAAGTGGCAGTGGCAGTCATATTTTCAAGCAATATCATCTGACGACCCAATAATGATATAGGTATGTAACTCAATGCAATAATTAACGACTGACTAACTAGTTAACTAGAGCAGGAAATCCGATAACTAGAGCAGGAAATTTACTCTAGAGCAGGAAATTTACTCTAGATTAACTAGAGCAGGAAAGTAACTCTAGATTTATTTTATCAATTTGCACTAATTATTCATTATTACTGTCAGTATCATTAATCTTCTATTCTGACTTATGCAAAAGAATGTAGGAAGATCACGTTATCACTAAAATGCAAATAAAATGTAGTGCCGATAATTCTAGCAGGTGTACTATCCTTTGAAGATGGAAGTGTACACATTGTATATCTTTTTTAATCATAACTATTACATAGACCACACTATTATTACCCAATGAATTTACCACATCTCAGTATTGTTATCGGATTGCTTAGATCTTACATATATCTAAGTGTCAACATCTCAGATAGTTACCATTCTTCATTCATTATGTAAAATAGCGTAATCAATAATTAGCTAGTTCAGGATGCGTAGAATTAAGGATAGATTTTGCTGACGATATAGTTTTATTTTCTTCAAATTTTGTAGACCAAGGAAAAAACAAAAAGTCTCCAGAATATTTCGAGGCAAGTGGGTTTGAAAATAAATGAAAACAAAATTATAGAGATGAAAATAAATAGTAAAAGTAATGGTATGTTTAATAAATAAAAATAAAATAGAGGAGACTGACTATTTTTCATACCTTGGAGTTACAATCGATCAAATGGGAGGTATAAAAGAAAAGATAAAAATTAGAATTAGAAAGGCTTATCATTCATTCAGAAAAATGCATAGATTCTGAAAAACCATAAATGTAAGTAATAAACAAACCGTATTTGTTTAATGTAATGGTAGTAGCACTCCTTTTAAACAGCAGAAAAGCTTACAAATTTACTAAATCACAAGAACAGAAATTAAATAACTTCATAACTACTTGATCCAGTAAGATTACTAAAATATATTAACCACAAAAAAAAATTTCAAATAATGAATTATATAACAGAACTCATACCAAATCTATTTCCGACAAAATAAAAAATAATCACGCTAGACATGGATTGGACATATACCAAGAATGCCGCCAAATGATAATACAAGATTTGTGCTGATATCGGCAACGAATGTAAAGAGGAAGCCAAAGGTGACATGACTATAGAGGAAAGAAATTCTTTTGGATAGTTGAGTTGAGAATGCGCTTAAGTGTAACACTGGACCAGGTTGTTGGAAGACGGGAGAATTTGTGGCCACCTGTGTCAACTTGGTATAAAGCAAACAAAATACAAGCTTGGAACAAGAACAAACTAACTTCAGAAAATAATGAACTGTGCAAAGCATAATCATCGAGAAGTATAATTAAGGAGCAACAAAATGCATAAATTTACACAAAAAATTGATTGAGATAATATTAAAAATATTTCAGAATTTCCTAAAAATATTAATGGATCTCACAGCTGCTAAAATTCGATCCGAAAAATCTGAAATCTGCATTTACGCGGAAATGTGTCATGTCTGTGTAATGGGAAAGGATGATGCGATGAGATAGAAGGGAGAGGGGGGTGGGGGTTATGTTTTTCTTCTAATCAACAAAAACAAATTCTTCTGTTACTATAAAAACGGATCAATCAATGAAAAATAATTTTCCTTTTCTAGAGAAAAATCTGGTGATCCAGGAGTATATTATATTTTCTCTGACTTTTTATGCTTTAACAAATAAATAGAACAAGATCAGTTGTAAAACATATTCAAATAATAAAACATTTTCTCAACAATTCTATCAATGGCATCTTATATTTAGAAAATGATTCCAATGGATTTACCATATTTTTGAAATTATATAATGAAAACTGACTTTTCAAAAATACCATTGCCCAAGCACCCATATTAAGAAATATATCAAGCTTTAATTACTTTTGGTAAATTTTTATAAAGCAGATCTGATTAAGTTTTGAATTCAGAAAACTAAGTTATGAAAGATCTTTAGATTATGAGTTTTACAGATATTACTATAAGAGACAAATTCTAAGGTTATTATATATATGTATATATATGTAATAGAACAAATTATTTACATTTATTATACAACCCAATATAAATAATCTTCAGTGTAACCATTTTTCGGGGATTTTGGAAAGGGAATACTTTAAACATAAAAATTAATATATTGAAAAAACTAATTTTTGCACGAAAGCTTTAAAAACAAATTGTTGCTTCCAATATAAAATGTAGTAAAGAAATTAAACATATAATAACAGTTCATTGAATCTTCTGGGCAATTCAGGATAGATTTAATCAAAATAAATAAAAACAGAAATCAGCAAAATATACGATTTCACAGCAAGAATTATATAATTTAATTATATTACATTTTTCTTAATCAAAATAAAAAGAAATTATTCAAATTTAAGTGGTCATTAAGCAATTATTTTTGAATCAGATTATTACCATTAACTTAAAATATATATTTTAGAATTAAAGCACCGATATTGAAAAGAAAAAGGGCAATATGTATTCTAACCTTCAATGATACGAGTGATGGATTTTCATTGCTAATAAAAATGAAAACCTTCAACTATTTATATTCTGAATTGAAAAAAAAAAAAAAAATCATATATTCAAGAAATTTGAATTCTATAATTGGCATGTGGGCTGCTTAAAATATCAACAGATCAATTTCACAGTTCATGGTATGAATAAAGATTTGAAAATTTATACACAGATTTCATTGCTTTTTACAAACATTAATTTAGAATTATGTGATAAAAGGTAACTGAATAATGACAAATATAATATTCTTTTCAACTTTTAAAAATTTATGTTTACCAATTAGAAAAATTTACTTGTGTTTCTTAAAGGAACTTTAAGAGAACAAACAGAAAAAAAAAACCAGAACAGAAAAATAACTTTTCTAAACTTTTTATAGTTAGATATCAATAACTTCCCAAATATTAAATAAGTAAGAATGAGGATCTGGAAATGTTTCCTGATGTTACACAGCAAAATACAAAAGCATAAAACTATTTTAAAGGCTGCTATTACTAGCCACTTAATCATGAAAGTTAGAATTCTGATCAGGATGATCATATTTTAACCATTAAAATCTGAAAAGAGTGAAATTATAACCAAATTTATTTCATTTTGTAGAAAATCATTAAATTACCAAATAGAAACTAAGTAAAAGATATAGCAGAAAAGGACAAATTGGTGAAACAAATTTGTAAGTTTCAAACAGGTAGCTTATTTAAACTGAAAACTTCCAAACGAAAGCCAATTACTTAAATATTATAAATTATTTATATTGAAAAAGAATTCTATTCAAGAATTTTTATATTCATCATATAGATAACTTTCAACAAAGAATTTTTCTGTTGCAACTACCAAATTAAAACATTACATAAAAAAATAATGTTTACTTCCTCGTATATGAAAAGAAGTATTTTAATTATATTGAAAATGACTTAAAGATTGTAATGAACCCCCGTGTTTAAGATCTCTTCGAATTCGTTTTTGGAATTGTCTCTCTGTGAACACAATGACTGAAACACACAATGAGCTAGTTAGATAAATGTGGTAGTCATCACACCAAAATTGCATATTTCTATCACATTTTTGGATGAAAAGCACCTATGAGAAGTCTGTCTGCCTGTTCATGTGCAAACAATATTTAGAAAATGAAAATAGTTAGATGAATAAAATGTAACAAAAGGTTTTATCATCAAATTGCAGATGTTCATCAAATTTTGAACCAAATCTGTCAATGGGTCAACTATCTATCATTCTGTATATTTACATGTAGAAATGTTATTAAAAAAAAAGATAAACTTAGGTTAATAAAATTTCATATACGGTCTTATGATCAAAATGTAAACGTGTATCAAATTTTGCATCCAAATGGTCAAAATAAAGTCATCGACAAAGAAAAATATATAATGAAGTACAAAATATGCCATATAGTGTTAATATACGAGAAAATAAGAGAAAATACTTTCTCTGATTCGCCGGAGACATTGATAAATAATGTTTAGTAAAGTTTATAACCATTAATAAGGTAATAAATGTAAACCCGTATTAGAAATAACTTCCCTAATAAAAAACATGCTTAAAGAATAAATAAAATAAAGTTTGCAATTTTTTTCAATGAAAATGTCTACTTAATGCTAATTATACTAAATACGTGAAGTTTACACATGTATATCATAAGATAAAGCATGCTATAATTTATTCAACATATTCAAATTTCTAATGAGATTAGACACATATAAAGCAACTCAACCTCAGAAATATTAATTGATATATAGTCTTGACCTTCAATTGTAATTACCACACGTTTTTTAACAAAAACATTTAAAAATCGCACTTTTTTTAATGTAGTAGCCAATCAAAAGTAAATATTATAAAGTTCATCATTAAAAAATTAACTAAACACCAATACCTTTAAGTGAAATTCTAGAGGATTAAAACTTTTAGCGAGCTTTTGAGCTTGTTTTTCTTCCTCCACAGTAAGAATATGAGATGCCCATAACTCTTCTGATGAAGATTCTGGAGAATAAAAATAACAGTTAAATATACACAAAAAAGTAAACTCTTGCCATAAGATAATTAAGACAAATATGATAATCGATTTATTTTTTTAATTAAAAAGAAATCAGCCTATGAAGTACACAAGATAATAGAATATCAAATATAATAAATAAAATAGATTGTACAATGCATTTCTAAAAATTATTTATAATATTTTTACTAATAACTAATGTAGCAATATATTCTTATCTTGAAATTTCTCAGAACCAAGAGTGCTCCCTATTATAACTCCTATAATCAAAGTTGACAACGAAAGTAACCAGTAAAAAAAAGTAACCAGTGACAAATTTTGTGAACAACTTAATGAATCGACGAGAAAAACATCCAGAAATTTTTAAAAAGGTAAAAATAAGATTATCCGAGTGGGTATTACGACAAAAGTCCATTATAAGCAAGAAATTGTTTTAGGTATAACGTAATTCAGGTCATAAACCTATAAATATTCACGTAAAAAATTAATGTTATTGAGCTCGCAATTCACAAAGGAAATACGTTTAAGAGATAGCATTTAGTCAGTTAAAATCTCTTCTTTCTTTCTCAAAATGCTGATTTGGAGAAGATACTCAAAGAAACTTTTGGACTTTAAGGAGCTTTAAAAATGTCCACTCACTATTAAAGGACTCCAAAAAATGAAATTGAAGTGAAAAGAAATACAATAGTTTTGTCCTGGCAGAGTACTAAAATATGTTTCTGCAGAGGTAGTTCAAAATGTTGCTGTTCAAGTAGAAGAGAACCGAATTTCAACTTTTCACAGAAGAGAGTCTAGCACAAGTTCTACTCGAATGTTAATTACTTTTATAACAGCTATAGCATTACAATGAAAATATCTGTATGGGGTTTCACGGTAATTTGTCATTTACTAACCAAAATTTGAACTAATTTTTTTTAATTCAGTGAGTGTTTTTCCCATCCCTTTATTGAAACATTTGTGAAGTTTCACGCTTTTTTGATGAATGATTATAACCGTAGGCAGTTCTAAATACGGAAATTTGATTACGGATTATATTAATACTTTCATTATTCTTAATTAAAAAAAATTAAAACGTCATACTATTCTCTGCAATTTCATTTAATCCATCACATCTTAGAAGATCAAACTGATTCAAGTCGTCATTTTTTCTCATAGTAAGAGACAGAGAAGACAATTTGGAATTCTCAGCTGATGATGACCACTGTAAAAAAAATTATTTATAAATATGTAATATTTAACAACGAAAAATATCAAATTTTGAAACAAAATCATGCAACTTTTACTTTACAGATGGATGAAGTCTAAAAACAATGTTTTAAAAGTGGGATTCCTAAGGAGAAGCAGAAAAGTGCTTTCTATGTTCAACATAATAGGAATGATGTCTCATTTATTTCCAGATTTACAACATGAAATCTAAATTTATTTCTAATCAGCAAAGAAACAATTTTTTTTTCTTTGCTCTTTAGAAACAAATTTAGCTGCAATAAAAAAATTGATGGGGGGGGGATAAGTTATATGAGAATTAGAGTACAAATAGATAAGTTCTGTGGGAAAAGTGAATCTCTAATAGCTTAGTGGTACATAGCATATGGACCAGAAAGAACACAAAGGCAAACGTCTACAGATTAGAAGCTGTATCATCCATAAAAAAATAAATTTGTAAACTGAATATGTTTTACATGTTATAAAATCATTTTCATATGATATAGTTAGAAATTGAAATATAATTGTATCATAAATTTTGAGTTATTTAAAATGGCAATTCATTGATAAATGTTTGAGTATTTATAAATAAATTTTCTAGAAGAAAATAGTTAATTTTCTCATGAAATTTGATAGCTATTTTGCAATTTCAATTCTATGTTATATATATTCCAAAATCTTAAAAGTTCAATGAAAATTTTAAAACCCTATGTAATTATAAAAGACATTAAGGAATGAATAGTTAAATGAAATTTCATTCCCATTAATTATTAACAGAAATAAATTTTAATAATTAAACAAAAACAAAACATGCAGCGAACGATCTAAATGAGAAGCATGATCTTTTTAGGAAGTAGCAAATAATTTTTTTAATGCTGCATAACAGCAGACTTCCTTCCTATTGTTTTCTACAGATATTATGTATGTTTTCCACGGATTTCTAAATGCAGTCTTGAAAGGTTGAAACAACAAATTAAATAAGTATTTCTGCAAGTAATAATAATGGCTTCATTCTTTCAATATACATACATATGATCAATGTGTCATTTTATAAGTAAAGAAATAGAAGTTGATTCTGTTTCTTTCACTTTTATACTACACTATTTATTGAATAAGAGATAAAAAGAGAATTTTGAGCGATAGAGAAAGAACTTTTTTCATCATATTTGAAAATGCACTCTTTATTTACATATCTTCATTCTTATTATGCAGCATACCATAGATTATTACTATGCAGTGTACTGAATTTCTGATAACTAATTAATTCTAGCAGTTCATTCTTAGCAAAGAGTGATTTGCACACAGAAAAGGAATAATTTTTATTCATTACTGCTTATTTTTAACTCTTATTGCTAATGAGAGAATCACCCAAATTAGTTAGATCCATTTAATATTTCAGAAAAAGCAAGAAAAACAACAATAATAATTGCAATGCAATAAATCTTTTTCAAATTTTAATTAAGAAGCAAAAAAGAAAATTGATTGCCTATAAAGTAGAATGTTTTTTCCCCCATTTGGATCAAAATCAAATTTATGTTTAGGAGAGATAAGCATCACCAAACAGTTTCACATGGAAATATTATTGTTCAAATAAAAAGGTTGCGATTTTTTAATGACAAATAAAAAATCTCACATTTCAACAATTGCCTAATTTATGTACTATATTTTAAATTACATAGATCACAATGATTATAAAATGTTACACTTATTAAGGACATACAGCATTTACTTTTGATATGCAGAGGTATCTAGAAAAAGTGTTCAGTTATATTTTACATAATTCAGAAGTTTTGCTATATGTTTAGACTCACTTTCCCGATCGAAATTAAGAAGGAAAATCTCAAAAGTAACTTTCAATAAAGAACCAAATAATTACTAATTTTCCTATCTACTTCAAGAAGCAAAAATATAATCTCAAAAAAAAAAAAAAAAAAAAAGCTATGCA
The DNA here is from genome assembly GCA_026543865.1 of Argiope aurantia. Classification (NCBI taxonomy): domain Eukaryota; kingdom Metazoa; phylum Arthropoda; class Arachnida; order Araneae; family Araneidae; genus Argiope; species Argiope aurantia. The sequence goes on along the minus strand of JAPMOR010122446.1, from coordinate 393,896 downwards.
TTTCTGGTAAAAAAATACCACCTTCTCAAATATGCAAAATTTAACAACACTACTATTACAATTGCCATAGCAAATAATACTATCGCACTTTTCTTCAGTTTATTTAAATTGTGATTCAAATACTGAGTCATATTTCAATTTGATAAATAAAAGAAAATATTTTAAAATTTCTTTACTAATGTAATCTAAGATTACTCTGATAAAGACCTTTTCTTTTCTTTACTACTTACTTCTTAATGTTTTTATTGTGTCTAAATAAGATAAATTTAATAATACATGAATTAAACTGACTTTTGTTACTTTCACAATAACATCAAATAGTTTATTGCCTATTATGGAGATTTTGCAACTTTTAATTTCCTCCAAATACAATTAAATTTACTTTTTTTTACTATAGCATGAAGCTTTACAATTCATTCTGAATCACAGAATTCTATATAAATTTTCTTCATATTTTAAGTCTTTATTTAAAAATTACTCAAATATATGGAGAGGATAAATACTATTAGAAATTGAAAATATAGAACAAATATTCCAGTATACAGAATGGTACCTCTACATATCAATAATTTTCAAAGTATGTAGTCTACAAAAACTGTCAAATTAGCAGGCAGAACAAAGGATACTATAAAATAAAGATCAGAATTGAGACAAGAGTTTTGTAAAAGAAGGCATGTGAAATAGCTATGACAAACTTCATTTATTTATTTTAACCTGGTGAAAGTTATGATTAAAATTCAAAAGCTTTTACAAAATATCCAAGGGTCATTGATAAACTTATCACAAAAATCAAAATACTGAAACTACCTCAATGTTCCTACTTTTCAATTGTAAGATGTAAAATCAAAGTTATTCAAACTTTAAGAAGTAAAAATTTCAAATGCTTCATTATTTTCTGAAATGTCAGATTTAAAACATGTTCATGGTAAATTCTGGGTGTAGAATCTGAGTAACTGATTTGTAATTTTTTTTGTTCTGTGCAATTTTATATTTTGTGGCATCACACATAACAAGCATAGAAAAAATATATAAATAAAAACAATAAAACACTACAGAAGCGAACTACTTATTTTGACAATCATAAATTTTGGAAATCAAATTTTAATCAATTTACAATATTCTAATTCATATAATTAATCAAAAAGAATCTAATGATGTATTAAAACTTACTTCTTCACTGAAATCAAATCCTTTACTAGCACATCCCCAGTAATCATCATCTGATAGTCTCTGAAGACTTTCTACTGAGCCTTCATCTGGGCGCTTTTTTCTTTCCATAATGGACAATATTCTTTACTTTTACTTATTTTATGATCTTCACACTTGAAGTCTGAAAATCAATAATATTTTCTTTATATATTTTTGATACCTATTGAAAATTTTTTTAAAATAAAATTAAATAATATATATATTTCAAAAACTGTGCTATACACATTTAAAAAAAAAGGAATAATACATAGTAATATACTCTTATTTCAGAAACATATAAACAATGCAATAATAGAAATAAATAATTTGCCTTAAAAAGTCCAAAAATGAATTCAAGATTAAATGAAAATATTTCTCATAAAATCCATGTTTAGAAGACTTTAAAAATTGTATCTAAATTTTTAAGGCCAAAGCAATGATTGAGCAGTTAAGAAATATATATAAATGTTACAAGTTAAAAAAAAAACTGATTACAGGCAAAAATCACTTAAAAAAATCAATGATGATTAATAAAAAATTAAATCTAAGTTAAATTAATTATAAATTAAATCAAGAATATTAAAAATTTATAAGTATAATTATATTAAAATTTTTTGGATGTAAACAGAAATTATGCAAACATTTTTAAATGGTGGAACAAAATACAATAGCAGTAATAAGAATATATAATAATTTAAAAAATATTAATGTAAATTTTATTAATTGTTTGAATGATCTTCAAAGTAAATCACCTAGACATGAAGCTTATATTGCAAGTCCAGGTGACAAGGAAACAAAAATTTAATATATTTTCTCTAAATAAATGTTAACAAAAAATTTGCAGGTCTCCTATATCAAAGCAGTAGATAATATTTTTGTAAAAAATTTCAGGCAGAATTTATGGTATTTAATGAAAAATATTGTTTTGCATCAAACATGCAGTAATATTAAAGTCAAATTTACATATTTTCCTACAGAAATATAAAATAACTTCCAATTCAGGCATCAATATTTCGTAGATATAAGATTACGACACTCTAAGATAAAGAATATTTAACACACATTTACGTAAAAATATGCATTGTTCTTTTTCCTAAAATTTTCCATGAAATATATTAATAAAGCAAAAATAAAGATAATTTTCACTAATCTCCGAGTGTTAAGCAGCATAGAAATCAGCAATTATTCCAAATAAATTTGGCAGCTACATTATTGCATATTTTTTTAAATGAATTATTTCCCCCAATAATAAACGTGAATGAGAATGCATGTTTTTATGAGTTGATGCTATAAATGCCAGGCCATTTGATCTAAAGTTACAAAATTTGGGACATATATACCTTGAAGGATGAGATTATACACCTCAGAGCATTTAAAAAAAGAAGGACAAAAAAAGATAACAAAATTTTAATTAAGTAGAATTTTTAAGTTTATCTGGGCTAACTTATGAAAGTATTATTGCTTAGATATAAATTTTATATAATTTCAAATTAAAAAAAAATGTTTTTTAATGTTATCAATTTTATAGTTGTGTAAAATTTTTCTGCATTTTTGTAATAATAATAAAAAAAATGGGCTAAATTTCTAACAGCAGATTACAATATTTCTCTAAAATTCGAATTGTTTTCAAAGTTTCAGAAAACATCGAATTGCCTTATTTCCTTTTATTGTTGAAATCTAAAGAAGAAGGATTTTGTTAAATATCTGAATTGGTAACAAGATGAATAAAAAAGTGAAATTTAGAAGACAGACGAAACTTACATTTATGTTTTTAATAGCGCCATGATGTCATAGATCAATTTCTATTAGAAAGTTTTAGCAGAGTATATGTAAAACAATTAAAAGAAAATGTCTTTTATGTCGGAAAATTTGCTGGATTAATGAACATGAAGTTATATCTAAATGATTTAACAGAAACTAAACATAATCAATAACCCCAGCAAACCCACTTAAGGCGAGTAGTATAATAATACAGCAACGCTGAATTAAATTATACAATTATAGTTAGATATTTAAATAGCAAACTTCTTTACAAAGATAGTTAGACTATATCAAAAGCATTGTAGTTAAATAACTATTAAAAATTTCTTGATGTTAGAAACTTAAAGAAGTGGAACTAATTTTTGATTGAAATTCTTGTTTTAAGAAGCTTGTATCGTGAAATGTTTACCACTGAAATTAAATAAATGGACCATACCCCAGATGAAATTTTTTTATCATAAATTATGCAAAAATCTATTCTTTTCTCAATCTAAATTATTTATTTTTATAATCACTTAATTAAAACACAAAAATTTGAATTTTCTTTTTTGATACTGACATTTGGTAAAGTTTAATATTTTTTTATGTACAGTAAAATTCTATTTATTTACAGCTGTTCAACAGCAAACATACATAAATAAAAATGAATGCATAAACATAAATTCAAGAATTAAATTATAAAATTAATATAAAACTTTTAAGTAAAAAAAAATAATTTCCAAGATTTTTAATGTGAATTAATAGTGATAATTTGTGTTGCAAATATAAAGGATAGATATGAATTTAAAAATGCTAGATACAAATTTGTGAAAAATGTAAATTCTACGGATTATAACATACTAGGATAATATTTACAGTCTACCAAACATAACTGGTCAGATTCCTACTTATTTAATTACATTTATTTAGTTATTAGAATATTTATAAACACCCAGGACTTGCTTAATAATATTGTGACAAATGTGGATGCCATAGTCGCACAGTAAATAAAACCATATACATACATTTTCGTGAAGCTACTAAAAAATATTAACTCAACACAAATCACTAACGAGTTGTTTAATTAAAAAATGTGTTGAAATGTAAAACTAAATTGACCAGTTCATTAAAAGAAAGATCTCATGATTGCACTGCCTATGGCTACAAAATGCCTAAATATAATTTACATCTCAATCAATGGACTTCCATTAAAAATTTTCTTTACTACTAAAACTAAATTCAAAACTAAAAACAACAACAACAAAAAAAAACATTAAAAGATATATTTTTTTAAACCTAGAAAAATTATTTAATATATCTTATTCCATTGTGCAAGATTTATTTTGAAAACAAGTGGATTTAAACTAATCGAATGATCACAGCACAAAAAGAGTTGCTTTACGATTCTTGTTTCGAATTTTGTAGCAAGAAAAGTTCTATTGTGTATGTAGCTGTAAAATTCATATCCTGCAAAATATTATATGTAATGATAACTGATTATTTTAAAAATTAATGTAAGGTATATAAAATATTTGAAAAGAATGCGAGCCTCTTATAATAAAACTGAATGCATTCAATAAATATTGTCATATAATTAAACCTATTAAATAATAAAAATAATCAATGAATGGCATCAAAGTAAATTCAATAAAATTAAATAGGCAATTCTTCATTTTTAAAAAAAAAATTCATCTATAGCTGACAAATATTTAAAATTCTTGTCACAAGCTTGTTTTTACTAATTTTGAAAACTAAACTGGTATAGCGTCAACAGTTTCAGAAAATAATTTAAGCTACTCATAAATGGAAAACAAATACTATAAACTGATCATGAATGAAAAACACATAATTAACAAAAATCTTGTAAAATAATATCAGGTAAATAAACTCTTGAAGTAATATTTGCAAATTTATCAGCTTCTATCAATAATAATAATTATACTTAGTATGTAAAACCATATAAATATACAATTAATTAAAAAAATAACACTCTTTAATATCATTTTAGCAGGGTAGAAAATTCTGGCTTTTGAATCTTTATCAAATAAATAAACACGATTCTTATGGCAAGTTATTTTCACAATTATTTCTAACAGCAGGATATCAACTTTTATCATCTAACTTAAAATTTCGATGCAAAATATCAAAAAGTTTCCTTTCGCTTGCATGCTAAAAAATGTTTTAACATTCAACTAAAGTATATAACAAATAAAAACAATATATGTGTGATAATGATAAATCAAATACTATAAACAATAAAAAAAATTGGTTTAGCTATTCTTACAGTTTGCAAAGTTTGTAAACTTACGCATGCTTCGTGATAATACAGAAAAAATAATTTTAGCATTGTATCATTGAAAGAAAGTAAAAACAATAATATCAACAAAACATTTGAAATAAAGCATTAAAATAAAATTTATTATAATTTTATTAATTAATAAGTTAGAGTAAGGGAAAAATAAATGAGGAAAAATTAAACCTCGTATTAATAAAATATCATAAACAATATTTTAAACATGAGATACTAATTAATGATTTAAAAGTTTACACTAACAACAGAAACATATATATATATATATATATATAGCGCAATTTTGGATAAACAATATAAAACTTACAAATCAGCAAAGTTTTGGAAAATTAGTTTAAAACTATTAATACACTAATAAAGTTAAACTTTAATTGTGAAGTGAAGCATTCACTATCAGGCTAACGTTCCATATGTTTGATTGTTTGATTATTCTACTTTGTTTAGCTTATATCATAGGTCAATAGGTGGCGACACCAGCAAAATATTTTAATTTGAATTTTTAAACATAAAAAATGATTACATTTCGGAAAACAAATATACCTGTTAGAGAAAAATTCTTACATTTAAATGTATGGAAAATAGTATTCTCTAATATTCTCTATCAAATGAAACTTTTTACCGATTAAATATGGAATTCGACTAAATAAGCTATTTAAAATCCTTGAAAATCATATTAATTAAATACCTTCAGTAAACTGTAAGAATTCAAACCTCTTTTTATAAACAAAAGAAAACAAACTTCCACGTTAAATAAGTAAACATTTAATTTCACATCATCTTCTGTTTAAGGTGTTGCCATGTCAACGCTCGATTAAAATGATTACGAATAAGCTGTGAATGAATGACGTCACGTTTAAAAACTGACGGAGAAAATTTATTTCTGTTTTTCAAAGGAACAATTTCGTGAAATGATTGTAATATAATTTTGCGTTAATAAATAAATTCGATAATTATATGTAGAAACTTAGAAAAGAACAATGCGTCATATTTTAGAAGGGTGAACAATTATATCAAGAAGATTTGGCCTACGATTGTACGTATATCAATTTGCTGAAGCATAAATCAAATGTTTGATGTTGTCTGGTACATACAACATCAAACATTTGATTTATGGTTCAGCAAATTGATATACGTACAATCGTAGGCCAAATCCAAATTTGTTCAAAAGCTTGCTCATTGACGAAGGCAATAGGGAGACAAGAAGTCCAATTGCTTCCCTAACAGTAACCGCTTTTCCACCCTTTGCCCCGTCGGTGAGAAATTTAAGTTTCGTCAGCAAAAACCTCCACCGTTTTAGAAGGGAGGTGTGGAGAGCTAAATTCCTAAGACACTGATAATTTAAATCCTGTCTTAAAGTTATTACATGGTAAATAGTCGAAATAAGCGATTTTTTTTTTTTTTTTTTTTTTTTCGAATTTGACAACCGAATAGCATTTTAAGTCTGAAGAACGTCAGATGTCTGATTCTGTTGTCGTCCGCAGAGTGTTGGACATCTGATTCTGTAGTTATATGTTGCGAATGTCATCCCCTCGACAACCAGAACTGACGTCAGCTGCTTAGTCAGTCGACTATGAAATGGACGAAAATCTGCATAGATTGTTACATCTATCGACAATCTTATTCATTTATTCGCGGAATTTCTGGGAAAAATGAGACTGTCAGTTTTATGCAAGACGGGGGCGTTTGGATAAAACAACAAATGACTGGGTATCTCTCAAATTGTTTTCGCCGACTCAAATTTTACTAAAGTAAACACTTAAGAAAAGAAGCGATATTTTATTTGTTCAATCATTTTATTCTAGAACAATATATTTTCAAGATTTTATTATTTATTATATTTTACTTTATGACATTTTCTTGTCTGGTGAATAGCTAAAGTCAATCTATTAAAAACAGAGGCAGTTGCTGTCATCACTCTCTTTCGATGTAGACTTGATAAGAATTTCTTTTTTCGTTGTCGAATGATATGAATTTAACACAAATTATCGGTGTAATTAAAATGCTTAAATGGAAATTAGATTTACTTAAATATAAAATATCTACTTTTTCGATTTAATTTATTAAGCTACCATTATTTAATGAATTTGTAACATAATAAATTTTTCGGATTGCAGTTTGATAAAAAAAGCAAGTGTATATGATATGGTAGGCTATTATCAGCAGTTAAAGAATTTATACAAGAATGAATGCACTACATTTGTCATTTGTTGAATGAGTTCATTCTAATTATTCAAATATCATATTCATTGTTAGAAGTAAGAAATCGGAATGAGACCCCCCTTTCGCCAATTACTTAACGTCAAAAACTATATTATTATAAACGTTTATTTTAATGGCATATGTATAAACATGTCTTGTAAAATGATGATTAATAAAAAAAAATATTGATAGAATATCCATACTTACCCTATTGAAAAGAAAAAAAGGTCATTAAAATTGGAGAAAAAATATTAATTATGTACAATATTCAAAATCGCAATAGTTTTATAAAAAAAGTTTTTAAAAATAATACCATACCCATATTTAAAAGATGAAGATAGAAGATTTCAAATTTAAGAAGAGATTTCTTGTTTTTGAGCAAATTCATTTCAGAATAATAATTTCATAAATTCACATTTTCCAGTTAAAATTTTTTATTTAAAAATCCTTTAAACCAAATTTTATATAAAACTCCCATACAAAATTCAAGACATAAAATGCTTCTCGTTTTTGAAAAAAAGAAATAAACAGAATTTTTTTTCTTACTATGAAATTTTTCATCAAAGATTAGTTTAGCAAAATAATTTGTGTCAAGTCGGTAGGATGTCAATAGTCTCCGTTGTTGCTTGGAGAGTTTTAATTTTCCAAATGCTTCAATATAACCAATTGTGAAAAAAAAAGTAATTCTTGGTGACAATTTAATATTATACAATGCTTAAAGCATTTTCGAATGCTCAACGTGCATTTGGTCTCTTTTTATCGGTGTGAAGGGAAAGGAGAATACAAGATGGATTTCCGTCATTTGAAAATAAATTGTAGCTGATAAAATTCGGTATATTTCCTTGTTTCACAGATTATTATATTCAGGATAAAAGACTTATTTGGTGATTCAATGTTTCAGTCGTCATTTTATCTGTATCTCATTTTGTATATAATAAATTTTTAAAAGAGTTGGCTTTTTTACAAGGAAGAAAACTGCTGCAAATTGGAGGTAAAAATAAAATAATTTCCCTTACAATCTGACATTCAATGGGCATACGGTTGGAATGCAAAAGTTTTCGGTAAATGATGTATTCTCGCTTTTCTTGTTAAATGCGTGGGTTTTCCCCAGCATCTATAAATTAATCGGAAGTACATATTAACCCTTTGCACTCAGAAAAGTATTTCGATGCATGATTACTCACCTAATACAAGGATTTATTTATTGCTCCAAAAATAGATATACAGGATTTCTTTTCCCCTACAAGTTTGACATTTTGATAGATTGAAGGGTAGTCAATACACTGAATTCCGACAAGGCGGTTAGCTTTACGGTCATTTATAGATGTCATAGAATCTGGCGCCCCGTGGATTCCTTTAAGCGTCAGACTCGCGTTGAGGGGCAATTCTTTAGAAATGGGATTTTCTTACCCGCTTAGGCCATAATGGCTTTATGTTGATTTAGAATGAAATTGTATTTTGCTTCAAGCAGTATTTCCTTCAAATAGTTTAATCGAAATGTTTTTGTTAAATTTCATTGAATTTTTATTCAAAATGTGCTTTTATGCTCACTTGTGATTAAACATCGCATCGAAGCACTAGAAACTCGGAAGAGTGACAAACTGCTATTCATATGTAGTTAAACATGTTTCTTTAATCGACGCTTTTCTTTTCTTACTTCAACTATTTTTATGATACGAATCAAACTTTTTATTTTAATCACTGCCAACATTTTTTTTCTTCGCACAAAATGAGCTGATGCAATTAAAAAAATCAAAACAATCTAAATTTCAAGAAATATATAAAAATATATTGTTATAATGCTTGTCCTCAGATTTAGATTTATTCTTTCAGTTTATATTTGATATTTT
>JAPMOR010122446.1:371120-384598 GCA_026543865.1 Argiope aurantia | reverse complement strand
TAGAGAAATATCACGACAGATGTAATTAAAAAGCTGCAATTATTGTTTTATTTTATATTATAAATTTTTTGAGATAATTATTTAATGTGATTTTTACATATTTTGAATTTTTTTTTTAGATATCGTTACACATTGCGAACGTTAGCAATTTTTTTCGTTACGAATTTTTGAGATTGTTAAATATTGTGAATTATTGGGCTGCACCGGTTAATAATTAATAATTCAAATTGTTATATTTATAAATAATGGGGGTGGGGTGGGGGTGGTATTCACTTCCACGTTAAGCATAGAATAAATTTCAAATTCAATTCAGAATAAAAGATTTAAGTGCTATATTGTTTATTACCATATTTGTGCATTGCTTTCCCGATATCATGCAAAATGGGATGTCGTGAATTTATATGTATACAAAACATGTTTTAGATATTTACTTTAAGAAAAAGGAGTCAATTTATGTGAAACTTCTGAATGATGCCTGAAAGGTGTTGAAAGGTAAATTGTTACATCTGCCCTTCAATATTTAATCAATAAAATTGAATATGAAAGATTGGATTTGTGAAATACAACAAGGAACTCATGTAGTCTTCCCAGATGCTTCAGTTAGAAAGTTATTTTATATACGAACTACTTGCTTGATAAAATAAAATATTCTGTATTAGTATTTTTAGACAAATGTAAAATAAGTCATTTCTTTGTCTTTTCTATTATATTTATTTATCAGACCATTTTCCGTTTAATATTTCTAAAACAAATATTCAAATAATAATTGACAGAAATACTGAAGGGTGAGGTGGGGAGATTATTATAGTTAAAAGTAATTTTATAGTCTAAGGTAATAATGGTAATAACGCTGTATAAATGTAGCTGAAGTTAATTTTAAGCTTCATCATGTTTTGAAATTATTTTTGTAATATATAGCATAATTATATCATTATAATTTATGTTTTTAAATTAAATCTTGTCTACAGTTTACCTTTTAATGAACGTCAAACGAATGGAAAAAACCTTCTTAAACAGCTGGAATATTTAAGAAATTCGCATGATAGTTCTCAGCATTCTGTGTAATTCTTGTTTTTAAAAGAACTTATAATTGATTTAGTTTGAAGATTTAAAATATAAAAACTTACAATTAAAAATATTTGTATTTAGATATTTGCCAGAAAAAAATATTTCCCAAACAACCGTTTTAATTGAAAAAAAAATTAGTATTAATATTTCGGTTTTCATTGAGAAACAGAAATTTTATTTTAAATAGTATTTATTTATTTGATCAAAATAACAGTAATGATTATATCTGATGCTTCGAGAAAAATTCAAATTTGATTTTATAAGTTCTTTAACATTTGATTTGATTGATTTCATTTCATCTTGTACCAGACAACATCAATTTAATTAACATATTCTTATTTCTTAACGTGCATGTGGTTTAGCTGTCAAGATTAATAATTATTCTCGTTTGTTTAGGCTTTATCTTACTTCTTTTAAATAAAATTTAATTAATGTGAAAATTTGTTTCCAGTTTCTGTGCTGTATAATCGATAGATTACGTAACTGATTCTTTATTTTCTATTATTCCTCGTCGTTCAGTCGCATCATTCTTATTCTTCTACACCATACAAACAGCCAATTATTGCACATAATTGCTTGTTATAATGAAATTTTACATTAAATATTTAATAACCTAGATATAAATATAAAATTAATTACTGCATGTTATTAGAGAGATTTTATTTGCTCCTTCCCTCTTTCAGTGATATCTTAATCCCCTTGCCGGAAAATTTCTGACACAGTTTCTGAGTTTGTGTGAAATGAGTTGAATTAATTTGTTCAATTTATTATAATTTCCCTTTGTCTACATAAGTGGTTCAGAAAATAAGGTAATAAGAAATCTCATGGGTGTACGAATTCTTCACGCAAATTAAGTGTCATGTCTAAATAGAGTAGGCAATCAAAACATTCAAACATTGCCGGCAGATGGAGATAGTTGCGCCGCAATGATCAGGCAAAGATAGCTGCGTTAACAGGTATATAATCGGCGATTGAAGTGCGAAAGTGTAAATAGAAATGGCGGGGTTAGGCACTAATTTATTTTCAGGCTCCTCCTAGGTAAAATATATAGAAAAAATGAGTGTAACGCTTTTTTGAACGAAAAATTAATGAATTAAAGTTATTTGCGCTTTTAAACTGTACCTTCATGCTTATTTTCTAATATTTGTTATTTAATTTGAAGGCGATTCCTAGACAGTTATTTACCAACAAATGTAATATTTATTTCTCCTCATTTGTACAGAGAATATACTTTATTATTTATATAATTTATTCCACTTAATTATGTGCTATACAGGAGTCAATATTAAATAAACATTTTAGATTGAATGAATTTTGGAAAAAAAGTTTCTCAGGAAAATGTTTATAAGTATTTTTCTATCTGTCCGAAAAAAAATCTAATTCTAGATGTGTTCTGCAGTTTTAATTGCCCCCCCCCTCCCATCCCAACGGCACATCATCTTTACGTGCGACGGGCTTCGCGACCTGGAGGTATCCTAGTGAACTGGTATGCTTCCCTGATTCCTCTCTCATCACTCTACTGCTTTCCGCTATCTCTCTTCCGTCACCCCCCCCACCCACGGCAAGCGAGAGAGCTCTCCATGAGAAGCTGTCGCCACTCTGTTTGCTCCCTCTTCTCATGGACAACCAAAAACTCCATGTGTTGGCCATGTGTGGCGACCCATTAGATGGATGATGCTCTGTGGTCCACGGTGTATCAGTCGGTTGGTAGTTAGCCACCTGAGTGGTTAGTATGCTAGAGATCAAACGAAAGGTTACTTCTTGCGCTTGGCGTTAAGAGGGGTCACTGTACCCGAGATTAACTCTGAGCGTAGTTTCTGGCTAGCACTAAGATAAGCTCCAAGGCTGGGAATGTCCACAGCCGGTGGCTACCTTTCCTTGTTGGACTTCTTGGTTGGTGGTACCGTCAGGCCTGAATCTTGTTTTATATCTTGTGGCTCCTGGTCATTTGGGTCCCTTTAGTGAGTGTCATGAAGTTACTACATCTTTATGTGATATACAAAATTTCGATTCTTTTTTCATTGTAAAACGAGTTTCAGAAACCAAAGAAACATTTGATGCTTTCTATCCGTTTCTTATGCAAAAGGCCGTATCTGCTACAGGGATTGAAGTTGAATCCATTCGGAAGATGCGCTTTGGTTATTTTTTAGTTGAATTCTTCTCTAAAAAGCAAGCCCGACAAATAATTAAATTAAAAGCCTTGGGTACAATTCCTATAACTGTTAGTCCTCACCAGTCTTTGAAACCTCAAAAGGTGTCATTATCTGCAGGGAGCTCTTAAATGCCCCTGTAGACGTTATAAAATTTGAAATGAAACCGCAAGGAGTTATAGACGTCTGCCGCTTCACTCTACAGCGTGACGGACAACTTAAAAGAAAATATCACGTTTCAGATACCCAAACTGCCAGAATTTGCCTATGCGGGCTACATAAGATACCAGTCAGGCACTACATTCCTAACCCACTTAGATGCTTTTAGTGCCAGCACTTTGGCCATTCTAAAGTAAATTGCTGTGGGTCTCTAACATGCGACTGTTGTGCAGAAAAGGGGTATGGTAGCTTGCATTGTTCAGCACAGGAAAAGTGCATGAACTGCAATGGCGATCATTCTTCATATTCTCGATCCTAACCGCGCTGACAACAAGAAAAGCAAATCCTCTCTGTAAAATTAACCTTTCATTACCTGAAGCTAGGTGTGGAATTCAAGAACAAATCTCTACTCCTAATAAAAGTTACGCCCTTGTATAGACCTCTTTGGCGCAAACTGTTCATGGGCTAACTGTGCGAAATATCTCACAAAATCAATATCGCCGGTAAAGAGAACTGATTCCGACTCTGAGCTTTCAAACAGCAGTATAACTGACACCTCAAAAGCAATAAAAAAGAAATCAAAGAAAAAAAATCACAAAATTCACTGAAATTGAAACTTGCGAAACGTGGGTTTTCGCAAGACCTCCCTCTAAAACTAAAAAATATCATCCTCTAAAATTTCCGTCGCTTTGGAACTTGCGACACAGGTATTGCGCATAAGGACTTATCGTCCATATTTGGTCGTATACCCAAAAGTCCCGATCGCGTTTCATTGCATCCATCCGATGAGGATGAAGATTTACACATGAGATGCGAAGTTGTAGCGACTCTACCACAAATATCTAATAATTCTCTTACTACTCGGATTTTTTAATGTGTACATTCCTTTCTTGGAATTGTTGCGGCATTCGGTTCAAACTTCATGGCATCAAGACCATTATCAACAGCTTTCATCCTATTTGTATTGTTGTTCAAGATACTTTTTTGACGCCAAACATTCCTTTTAAATTGCGGGAATTCCTTTAAAACTATGGGGATAAAGACAGTGGACATTACAATTCTGGAAGTGTCTGTATATTGACTTCAAATCTCTATCCAAGCTCACCTCTCAATTTACATGCCTTTCTACTAGCTGTGGCTGTAAAAGCTCATGTACGGGCATTAGTCATAGTCTCTCTATTTATTTACTGCCTCATGCTGCCATATGTCAACAAGATCTTGAAATCCTCGGGGATCAGCTTTCTTAACCTTATATCCTACTGGGCAACTTCAACTGACATAGTATTTTGTGGAGCTCGATAGTATGAATTCTCGCAGATTGAGTAGTTTATTTCTGACAACTGTCTCTGCCTACTCAACAGTGAAGAAAAAACGTACTTATAGGTTCCAACACTTTGCTTCCATAGTCTTGATTTGGCCATATGTTCACCTGAATTCTTGGCATTGCTGACCTTTGCAGTTAGAAAAGACCTGTATAACAGCCATCATTTCCCAGTTTTGTCTTATATACTGAAGGAGGCAGTGTGACTCTGCGCCCTCCGCGTTCCCTTTTTTAGCGGGCAGACTGGGATGCATTCAGGCAATTGGCAGATACCACTCAGGCTATTGTCAATACATTAGACATCTCGGTAGCAGCGCAACATGCCGTTGATACCATAGTGAACGTCATTAATAATACCAAACCGAAATCATTCCAGCGTCTACGAAAATTTCACAGACCGTGGTGGAGCGAAGAAAAGTTAAGGAATAAATTTAGAAGGTACCCGACAGCAAAAAATCTTGTTGTTTTTATAAGAACAAAAACATTAGCTCGTAGCATTTGCTGTCGTAGGCAGAGGGAATCATGGATATCATTTGTTTCTTCTATAATATCGTATAATTCTAGTAGGGCTTTATGGAGGAAGGCAAAGGCTGCTACTGGGATTTATAGTGAATCATCCTTTTCTGTTTCAAATACAGGAAATGAAATGCCTTCCACCCCATAAAACGTAGCTAGTATTCTTGGCCAAGCATTTGCACAAGTGTTCGAAATAGATCTTAGAATCCTGAATTCCTGACGATTAAGAATCCTACGGACCGGTTGCCTTTGCATTTTAATGACAGAAATACCTATTTGTATAACTGTGAGTTTAGGATGTTTGAAATGGAAATGGCATTATCATTCCTATGGTGTTGCCGAATTGCACCGGCAAATTCAGGGAGGTGACAGAAGGCATCAAGAGGATAAAAAATCTCCATACAACATAAGGTCTCAAACGATGTTCAGTAGGTGAAAATAGCAGAAATATAAGTTCCCGAAAATTGTCGGAAACTGTAAAAAATTAATAAAAAAATAACAAATGATACTTCAACTACGAATTTTTTTGAGTGAAAGCACAGTCTTAAAAATCCTTTTTTATGTAGGTAACATGCCGATTTTATGATGTAGGTGTTCGTAAATTATTGAAAATGGAAAAGTAGTTTGGAACCATTAATTGCAAAAATATTAAAACTCGAAGTTAAAAAAGCATGAAAATATAAGGAAGTTTACACTCTAATTTGATATAAGCAAGTAAGTGTGAAAATTGAAGAGCTTTTAAGATATTCAAGAAACACTAAAATGAGCTCCAGGAAACACGAATTGGCGTCTGCTGATCGGTAGCAACATCGCTACTTATGTTTGCAGAAGGTGTTGCCAAATTCAATTCGAAAGATAAATTCAGAGAAGTGATAGTAGGTATTAAGTAGGTATATTAATTACCATGTAACATAGGGTTGCAGGTGACGTTTATTCAGTGGGAATTGCAAAAACAAAAGTCGAGAAGACAATGGAATGGCGAAGAAAATGACCCTATGAATGCGAGGATTAGAAACAAGGTAGTCGAGAAGAAGAAGCCTTCTCGTACGTCAATTTTTCTGAGGAAAATAAAAGCAGTGAGCAAACATTCATTAATGATCATTTCAGAATTTATGGCCGATAAACTTCATTCGTAAACAACAAGTCAGATTTCCCGAATGACAAATATGCGGATATGTATTTCACATACGGCCGAACGGATGGCATTGGACGCCTGGCACAAAGAATGTACCAAGAGCAATATCTGAGGAAGTGTTGTTCGTACTAGACTACCTTTGCAAACATCTATCGACGGCTGAGGGAGACAGGATCCTTCAAAATAACGAAGCGAAATGCAAGGCAAGAAAGCAGTGTGCGCACACCTGAAAACAGAGCTTTGAAGCACTTTGACAATATCCCATCGACAAGTACGTGATTAGTTGCAGTTAAACTGGTTTTTTGGGGGAAAAAAACGGCGAGGAAGATTATGCGTGCTGAAAACATGCACCCTTTCCACTTGCAGAAAGTCTAACTCTTAAGCAATGATTATTATTCACGTTGGGTGGAGTTCGCACGTTGGATGTTTGATTCCACACAAGAAGATACACACTTTCCTGTGAGAGTTTTATTCACAGATGAAGCCTACTTTACGAGAGAAGGTGTCTTCAACACGCACAGTGCGCATATTTGGTCAATCAAAAATCCCCATATCACTTATGTTGTCGAAAGCACTATACAAATTTAATATTAACATTTGGGCTGGGATTCTCGGAGATAATTTGTACGGACCGTACCTTTTACCCGAATGCCTCAGTGGCGCAAAGTACCTTGTTTTCTTGCTGAACGTTCTTCTGGATTTACTGCAGGGAATACCCACCCTTTTACCTCAGAACATATGGTTAATGCATGATGGTGCAACAGCACATTTTTCAATTGCAGTGCATAACTACCTCGATGCTACATATTCCAAGAGGTGGATTGGATTTGGTGGACCTGTTGCTTGGCCTCCACTTTCCCAGGACCTCAATCCCTTGGACTTCTTCTTCTGGGATCATATGATATCGCTTTTTTAAAAGGTGTCTTTGAATACAATGGGAAATCTCGGGGCAAGGATCATCGCCGTTGCTGGAGACATCTCAAGCAAATCGTATATATTTGAATTCGTTCGGCGATACATTAAATGTCGTTGTCAGCTGTGCAGTGACCTTCGCGACAGCAATATTGAACAATTTTTATAAAAAAAATTCCTCATTGTCTCTTTTCTGATGTTAAAATGGCTGTGTTGTAATTGTATGCATTATCTGTATTGCAATTTTCACCAAACAAATATCGTTTGCGATAATAAGCCCGTTGGAAAATCTTTTCCCCTTGATGCTGACTATTATTCCTTTAAATATTTCGGTAGAATTTGACAACACACTTTGCAAACATCAGTAGCGATATTGCTACCGATCAGCAGACGCCGATTCGTGTTTTCTGATGCCTATTTTCGTTTCCTTTTTTAATATCTCAAAAACTCTTCAGTTTCCAAACTACATGCTTATATCGAATAAAAGAGCGTAAAATTCCTTACATTTTCATGATTTTATTTTTTTCAAGTTTTAATATTTTTACAGATAAGGGTTTCAAATTATTTTTTTTCATTTTGAGTAATTTAAGACCTCTTGGATCGTTAATTCGGTATACTACCTACATGAACAAAATTAAAGAATGTGCTTTCACTTAAAAAAAATTCTTAGTTGAATTATTTTTTTCATTGACACACTTTTCCTACAATTTTTATTATTTATTTACAGTTTTCCAACAATTCTCGGACACTCTATATTTTTACGATTTTTACCTATTAAACGCCCTTTGGACCTATGTTGTATGGTGATTTTTTTATCCTCTTGATGCCTACAATCACCTCTATGAATTTCACGGTCCGATTCGACAACAACCTGTATTATTTATATATTTAATATCATTTTTTACCTTAGAAACATCCTGAATATTACTGCTATTGAAAATTATTAAAATTATAATAAATATACCAAGGCATGTAGAAACTAAAACTGAATTTCGTTCTAAAATTCAGATTAATAGTATGTTTTAGAATTACATGTAGTCAATAATTCATTTTTAGTTTATCTCATAGGAAGATTTCGAAAAAGGAAATTCCTTCTCCCTCCACCTTTTCCGAATTCGAATTTATTATGAATTGAATCAATCAGAATCAAAGAGGAGTGGGTGGGAAAAGATTAATTCTGATCAGAGCCTTCCAACGACGCAAGCCGAAGTCAGATATTTTTTTCAACCTCTAACATCTCCCCCCCCCCCATACATCGTGATAAAATGATAATTCGCTTACATTAAATTATCTTTCTATTATCAATTGTTAGGAAATCATGGGGAAATGAACATCCATACATCATTTCCATCTCCGTTGAGTTAAATGTTCTACCTACAAATTTGACTGAGGTTTCCACTCTTCCTAAGGCATATCCCTATAGCCGATTAACATTCACTCATTTTAGCTCATTATATCTTGCTGACAATAATAGTTTTAACACACACACGCACACGCACAAGTGCGAGCGCATTTAATCGTGATTCAAATTAAACCTGACCCCGAACAAAAAAAATACAATGACATAAAAGACTAATTCTGTACTATTTTGTCATTACATTAATGAATGAAAATAACAGCATAATTGTCTTACAAGTAATCAAAACATACTTAAATATACTTCGTAATTAATAAAGTTTCCAGAAAAAACCAGTAGTTGATAGAATATTATTAATCTTTTCATCATATGGAAATTTTCTGTCAGATACGACCGCTTTTCTGCAAAATGTATCCACTGTATAAATAATTTGCAAAAGTATTAATGAACTTTATTTTGTTGAAACATTTATAAATATTCACAATGAAGGCTTATAGGTTTCCTAACTTTCGGATGAGCTCTTTTGAGACTCAGTTAAAGCCGAATAAAATCAAAAGTTATTGCAATTTTATTTGAAATTACTTTTGCCCTCTTTTTTTAACTCAAGGAACTGGAAAAATTTAAGTACTGTAGCAATTAAACATTCGATGAAGCTGAAGACATTTGATACATGTGAAAACAAGAAGAATAATGTCTTTTAAAAATAAAAAGAAAGCATTATGCACCCTGAATATCTGCACCTAGTTCGAAGGAAACGGGGAAAAAATATAACCATTTCGCTCTCATTTGAAGCTTTTTTTCGGGGGGGGGGGGGGGGGGGGGGGAGAAAGGATTTTCTGTGCGTTGAGTATTTTTTTTATTATGCCAGCTTAATTTTTAAAAATAAGAAATCCTAAAGCAGTCTCTTTTTTAGATACTTAAGATACACTTGCTTGATTGAAAATATGACGATAATCCTTTTTATTATAACGTTTTGTTATTCAAATAAGATTGTAATGCAGTTATAAAAATAACTTTGCATAGTTTAGAAAGAAAAGTTTTTGCTGTTTTGAAAATTTCAAGCATATAACTTTTTCCGAAAACGCCCTTTAACCATTTTTATTGTTGTTACCCATGGGATCTGATGTTGAGAGTGTGCCGGCTAAAAAAGTTGTTTAGTCTATTCTCTATTTTCTCTGCTTTACTTTTTCTTTCGAAAGACGGCAAACGAGAGACAATCCATGAGAAGCTGATGCAATTCTATTTGTTTTTAGTTTATCATGGAGACGAAGATACTTGTTGCTATGCTTTGCGATACTTAGAGGTGTGGCAGTGTGGTTCCCGTCATATTATTTCGGCGCGCGCACACACACACACACACACACACACACACAAACTTAACCCATGAGAGTATTTGGATTTGCGTCCACAGGATCATGTTTCGAAGTCGTATCATGAGATATATAGCAAATGAAAGTCTCCCCAAGAATTATCTTCCTAAGTGCAATAAAAATTGATTGATAATAGAAGATTAAATATAATTGTACAGAAAATATTTGAAGAAGACGCATCGTCTTTTATTAAATACAGAACTTTTGTTTCTTACTAACAAAATGAGTGTTAATGCGCATATCTTTTCCTCTGTTATATCATTTTAATTTTTTGAATTTTATAATGGAGGCGATTGAAAGAAACCGATCTCTTATTACTGTATTAGATTTTAAGTTTTAACCGTAACTTATAATAAAAATTAAAGATAACTACTTAATTGTAATTTGTTTTTTTATGATTGCAATTGTTATAAATTTTGACAGCAATCGAAATACAACGTACTCTCGAAGCAGATACCGAAAAGTTAAGTTTCTTCTATCATCGGTTCCTGAAATATAGAAAATTGTTCAAATCGGTATTTTCGCTCTTTTTTTTCAGTGCCGTTTGAGGTTTCTGAGAAAATCCTGTGTAAAAATGAAAACAAGATAGAGAAGAAGGGAAAGTTCCGAACTTCCAGCATATGCTTCGTGAATAAATAATAAGCCATCTTTGCAGAATTTTACAAGCATTGTTAGTTTTTAAATAGCAATGAGATTTGTGTTGGAGAAATAGAAATCGATTCCGCTTATAAAAAGAGGGGGAAAAGAAGAATATATATTTCCTAAATCAAAAAAAAGTTTTACAAACTTTTGATAAAATGCAATCTTATAGTTTATATGAAAACATTCAGAAATACCTTAAAAATAATGAACATTACCAGAAAAAGAATTTTAAAGCTATTTGTTAAAAAATAAATAGACTTTTAAAAGTGAAAAAAAATTATTATTTTATTTTATTTTTATTTAAAACTTTTCGTAAGTTTGAAGATGATATATCAAACAAGGCATTTCAAAGAATCTGTAAACGTTAAATGAATTATGGATTTTTCTAAAGATGATGCAATTCTTTTCCAATATGTCTGAATCTTAGCAGCTGATAATATGTGCATTTGCTTATACAAGTAAAAAAGTTTAAAATCGTGAAATGCATCTAAAAAATACCATTATATGCAGTTAATTCTTATTGTCGTCTATTTTCAAAAAAAATTATCAATCATTAAAATCTTATTAAAATGAGATTAATTTTTTTAATTAAAAATTACTTAAGGTTTTAAGTTAATTTTTTTAACAACGATAACAACTACCTGGTTAAAATCATCAAATATTTTTACTTAATTTGTTCGCATTAATAGGGCTTCCTTTGAGCTTATATTTGCATTCACTTTTATGTATCTCCTATGAAGTGTGACTTACTCATAGTGTCTACTATAGCTACTGTTTATTTTATGCAATTACTTTAATTTTTGATTAAACTTTTAAAAGGAAACCTTTTAAATTTTTTTATAATTTTGTAACATTATAAGATTTTTTAAAGAATTCTTTTCTTTCCAAAAGTTTCTGAAGCTTCAAATTTTTCCAGAGTTTTTTACGAATAATTTTCATACACTTGAATGTTTCAATAAAGAGTCAATTAAGCATTTTAGTGCTCTCCCCAAAAGCTTCCTCGCAGATTCCAGAATAAAGGTGTCTCCCATGTCCCTTGCATAAAATATGGATCTTGGTTGTTAGCAAAATCGTAAGCTCAGATTTTTATTTTCATAGTGCTTGTTTTTCTTCACTGTACAACGAAGCTTAAAATGCACGAGCTTCTCCGATTCGGGACCAGAGGCTTCCAAGCTCTAAACCTGATTCCACTGAAAAAGTTCTGTTGTGTATGTTGGCCTTTTACCAGGGTAATGGCGAAGTGGGAGTGAGAGGGATTAAACTCATCTCAGTCCCCCCACCCCCAATCCGCCTTTTGGTTATCTGTCGGCAATATTTGAAGAAATAATCGAATATGTATGGGAGAAATTATATATTTCAAATCGGTATTTTTGTGGAATCTCGATTGATGGGACTAGTAATATTGACGTATTGTTGAAATAATTTAACTATGGAAATAAAAATATTGTTTGCTTCTGAGAAATTATTAAAACAAATTGTCCTATGTAGAAAATGTCGAATTTTTTTTCACATGAATGCGATTCTCTAATGGGTCAAAATTGAGCTTTACTCATAGATTAAAAAATTCTTTTACTTTATGTAAATAAGCAAATAGTTCATACTACTGTTTTAAAACAATAATATGAACTGTTGAAACAAAAATACTTACATTTTGTAAATGTTTCAAGCATAGCATTTCCACCTTCATATCATTCTAACATCATTTTTTATCTAGAATTTTGAGAAAGATAATTTAGTATTCTGTATTTGTTTTTCAACTAAATTCAAATTACGTGATTTTCTGTAAGCAATAAACATTTGGATTATTTAATATTTCTCTTTTCTGTAAAACACACAATGATAAACAGATCCATAATGTTATAAACAAGTAACTTCAATTAAAATTTCTTAAAGTATAACTGTAGACCAAAATTTGTTTGATATAAAATCGTCAAACATAAATTATTATTCATAAAAATACGTATCTTGATAGAATTTTTTTGTATTTATCATTCATTTTTAAATTTTAAATTTGTTAATTTCACTGAAATTTGTGCTTCTGCTCTCTCATTTCTTTTTAAGCTCTTTGGATGTATATGGAACAGTCTTAGACTTTGTAGCAATATAATTTACTGATGTTCAAGTGAAATTAAAGTCAATTGGAAATTATTATTATACCTGACAGTATGAGTACGTTTGTAAATTAGACACTATGAATTTTTTTTATAAGTCGGTGACATTCATCACTAGAGTTGATCACGACATTCATCACTTATTATCACACACCTCTCCAACAGTGAGATGCTTGCCATATCTTTCAAGTCAAGGGTTATTTTGCTGGTATTTCATAGAAGCCACTTTGTCATGTAATGTCCTAGTCCTCTGACCCTAGCTCAAAAGTATCAAATACTTATTGAGAATAACAAATACTTATCTTTGCTTATAGGAAAAAGAAGAAAATTTGAAGATTTATGTAGAATAATTAAATGGTAGAGGAAGAAATCTTTGAAATCTGCTTGGAAAGAAACATTTATATTCTTGGAATATCATTGAAAAAAATAGATAACAAAAACAGGTAGTTATAGATTACTTTGATATGTTTTATTTCGTAGTTTTTCCGGATTTTTATTTATTTTATTTGGTGAATTTATAGCATACGGAAAATGCTTTGCAAAAATCTATCATAGTTCTCTAGTTCAAAAAAGTTATTTATTTTTTTTCCTTCTCAAAGCTGATCACAATTTTAAGATTAAATTAAAAAAAAAAGATTTTAAATATAAGAAGTAAGTTTTTCGAATTTACAATTTAAATATAATTTGCACCTAAGCAAAATTTCTTTAAAAATTTGCAGCACAAATCAAATTGGCAA
>JAPMOR010122446.1:347937-371020 GCA_026543865.1 Argiope aurantia | reverse complement strand
CAATGACAACTATTTAAAAAAATTTTTTTTGAATATTTTTAGAAGAATTTTATTTATGCAAATCGTGTCACTAAGTTTAGATGACATAATTTTTTAAATCGATTTTCAAAGCGATCAGTTTTAGAACGATAGAAGACCATTTTTAATAAAATAGGTTTATCATTTTATTAAAAATGGACAATAACAATTTTCTATTAATATGTATTGTGGATTTTCAGAAATTTCCTATTTTGTATAGCAATACGCCGAATGGAGATCTATATATTCAGCTAGTTTGAAGTAGTTTACGGTCTTCTTTTTATAAAGCTTCCTTCTGAAGCGCAATTTTTTTTTTGATGAATTCAAGAAGCCTACCTTACTGTCACAAATGAACTGAATCCCATGTCCGCAAGACTGATACTGAATATTTGTATAGGTGTAGAAGGTAATTACATAAAAAACGCACTTCCGTACGCACTTCAATGAATGTATTATTCGATTATTTTTAAAATTTAGTAGGAGTTAGTAAATGCATTATTATTTTCTGATATTACCCTTTCCATACCGTTTGTGATATGTGTATTATCCATGAAATATACATTAATTTTTTCGTTCAAACAAACAAAAAAAAAAAGGTCCAAGTAAAAAAAAAATACCTTTTAATGTCTCAGCAAATTTTACAGATGGAGGTCTTAAATTTTGTGTGTTTAGAGATAAGTGTATGAGAAACATTTTAGTAACTGGCATTTTTTCACTATGGAGGCCGTATAAAATTTCCTTTTTATAATTTCTTATTATTAGCTTCTTTAGAAATTATTTCTTAGTATAACTTCTATAGAAAGTATTTTCCTACATTTGAATTCCTTATTTGATGAAACTTTGCAGTTCAAAGTATATGTGTTTAATTACAATGTTTAAGGAAATAAACGTTTGTTCCACTTTTTTCGGATACCTTGTGCAGAAGTAGCATCTTCAAGTTGAAGTGCTCGAGAATGTCGAGGAGGTGAACGCTCGCTAATAATTATTGTTGGCTAAATACTCGCGTCTTACATATTAAGAAAATAATTTTTTTATTAAAATATATTTTTACTTAAAAAACAATAAATAAGATTTAAGATAAATTTTCTTTCTTGAAACTAAACCAATTCCATTTAATTTAGACATGGTCTAATTTTAAAAACGTGTTCATAACACGTTGATTGTCACGTGACTCACTTGTAGTTCACATCTAATATCTAACTGTATCAAAACATCTATTTAATTAGGTGATACTTTCTCTACAATAGTTAAAAGATAGTAAAGAAGGGGGATTATCTAATGTCCTATGGGCAGGAAAGAGCCGTGTCAATAAATTAGTTAAAAGGATTGTTATAATTTTTTTTTTTCATTTTCAAATTGAGTTTCAAATTCTTAATTTGTTTTTTTTCTCTTTATTTTATTAAGTTATTATTTCTTAATATGAAATATCCATTTTGTAAGTTGACCTGGTAAACTTTAAACTCTAACCGGTTTTCCCGTAAGCTTTGAATGCATCGATTTATCTCATTTTTATCCTTTTAAACAATAATTAAGCTTTCATAAATATTATAATTTAATAAAAAATGCTTGGAATGAATATTCAAATATTATGCGTATTTTATTTTGAATCAAAACATTCCTAAAACAGAAGGGGCCATGTAATTAGGTAGTACATAAAATAAACCAATTAATAGGTTAAACCAATAAGGATTATATGTCTTTCCCCTTGTGTGAGAGAAAGCATGGATAAAAGGTAATGGCTCATTTACCTTTCTTGTCATCGGAATATGGGCTAAATTAGTGAACTATGTCCTAAAATATTTTTTATACAAGTTATATAATACATTCATATTTTTACAAAACAATGCCTTTTTGTTTTAGAACATACAACAATATCGTGTCAAATGTTAGTATATGTACAACAAATCATTATTTTAATTAGTAACGCATGTAAATATGTAAGAGGAAGGAATCTGAAAACAATCAGAATAATTATGCATATGAACATAAGTGAAAGATGTCAGAAATCAGACGGTTTGATTTCAAATGAACTTTTTAACCAATCCTTATGAATCAATCTAACCAATCCTTATCAATCCTTACTTTCCGTTTCTTTGCCAATGTCAAGAACATTCATAAAACATTAGAATAAATGCGTACATAACAATCCCTTTTTTCTAGAGTATATATTATAAAAGAATATAAGAGTATATATTATAAAGGAATATAATCCTCCTAATGATTATGTTGAGATTTTTCAGGATTCAAAATTAGCCTTTTCTGCATCCTACGATTTTAAAGGTACAATGTACTGAATTCTTATTTTAATGTGCTTAATTTTTTATTTACTGTGCGTAATTTAATTAATTATAACATTGAATTATGCTGAATAATCAACATATTAGAAACACTATACTATACCATGTGATATTTCTAAGCTGGAATTAAAAATATTTACAGTTTCTATTAATTTTCCCGATTCTGTAAAGTTTTATTTACACAATTTTTTTTCCTTGACTTAACCAAATATATTACACCCTCCAATACAACGTTAGAAATTTTAAAAAATTCTTTAGCCGACTTTTAAAAGCCGAGCTATGATGTTGAAAAAATAACATCTTCAAGGAAAGAAAAAAATGCTGAATACATATACAGGATTTACTAGCACCTGTTTCCCAGATGATTGGTTTTACTATGCACATTGAAAAGTTCATATTTCTAACACAGTTCCAACTCTAAAAGTATTTAATAAGTTCCTGAAAATGGTAGAGAATTTTCTGAAAAGTTTGCTGATCCTGTGACATATTCAAAAAGGCTGTCGTTTCGATACGAAAAATGACCGGGAGGGAGTTTTGTTTTTATTGTTATTGCATTATTTATTATATTTTATTGCTTTCCTCCTCATTTGAAGCGGAAAACTTCGGTCCTTTGTAGCTTTTCTGTCGGTACATAAATTATATTTGCATTGAAAGCACATTTTATTCATGTACAAAGGATATTTTTTATGCATATTACTATGAAACAAAGACGCTTGCTTTGGAATGATAAAATTGACCGAACGTACGTCAAATATAATGGCTATAAATTCTATACACATTCAAAATAATCTCAAAATCTGACAAATCCAAGGTTATTTTTT
Source organism: Argiope aurantia (assembly GCA_026543865.1). NCBI lineage: Eukaryota > Metazoa > Arthropoda > Arachnida > Araneae > Araneidae > Argiope > Argiope aurantia. Next base: position 367,884 of record JAPMOR010122446.1, on the reverse strand, counting down.
AAAATATTGAATTTGTATGTACTTTAGAGACTCACATTAATAAAATCCATGATCTTTAGCTGAAAATAAAGAAAGATGTGTTTCCATTTCAATTTGTATAGAAATTGAATTTTGAACTTTTGCTACTGAGTTCTAAATCAAGTTAAAGCAGATAAATACAACTTTTTGAACTGCACAGAAAAAAAGCATGTACTTTAATAATGTATTTCACAATTTTATGCTACTGTAACGTAAAAATAATAGGATTTCTTATTCTTTTAATTGAGGATTTCAAGTCATTTTATTAATTATTTTGTATGACCATTGTTTAATTTTTACGTGGAATGTTTTTGGCACTATTAATTATCTCTTCATAAAAAAAATAGTAACGTTTCTGTTTGCTCCAAAATATAATTAAAATATAATTCAAGAGCTGCTTCTATATACATAAAATGTTTATTTTTAAATGCTGAAGTTTAATTTATTCAGTTTTCCCATTATTCCTGCTTTCTCTTCCATATAGTTAAATTTAATTTAACTGCAAGTTCCATTTTACAAATTTCTGTTCTTTTTTATTGGATTGAAAAAGCTTATTGAGTTTTTCTATGTTTGCTCATTTTATAGACATCTAATTTTTTTTATAAGAAACTAATAACAGCTTCAGTGTAAAACTAACTAGTTTCCAGAATTTCGTCATTTTTACCTCATCAATTTTTTTTTACTACTTTTTGCTTTCATATACTTTTCTGTCATCTCCAGAAGAAAACTGATCAAGACATTTTCTAATATTTTATCACTTATCAAAACCTCTCTTCAGTAAATCTTGCTTTATACTGCTAATAATTTGGAAATATGTAAAGAAAAAAAAAAGAAAGGCTCTCTTGGGTAATTCAAGACTTTGGTGGGAGCCGAACAAATAATTCCTGAAAATGATCTAAAACCCTGGAAGGATGAAATAAATGCTGAATATGGATGATAAAAAGCATTTGCAATATCGCATCAGTAAAACCAATTATGGTTCTTGCGCCATTAAATCACAAACAAACAAGCAATATCGCATCAATTAGAGTGGCAAAATAACTTACAATTATCTCTTCAGAATCTAAGAAACAAGAAAGTTTAAGGTGCTTCCGAGACCTAGAATTCTAAAGAAGTTTATGTTAATCTCTCGGAACAAATACCTTAAACCCATTAATTGCCAATTTTTTTTAAAGTTTTTGGCCGAATACTTTATGCATATGCACAAAAAATTGTGTAACAGTATAATTATATTCCAATTATGTTTTGTTTTGAAAATATTTAATATTTTTGTAAAAGGATATCGTTATAAAATGATCAATAAAAAACAAAAGTCTGAGTAAGTAACAGATCGTTACTATAACTTCTAAATTACATATTTATGTACGGGTTTTCATTATAATATAAAAACCAAACCAAAAATACGATTCTTCAAATATGATAATTCTATTCTGTTCAACTTACAGACGAATTTCAAATTTGTTCGCTTTTTGTAAAGGAACGCAGGACAAAATACACACTTTCTGCTTTACACAATATAAGGATTGTGGCAGCTAATGAGCTAAGAATCCTTGCATTAATTAAAACTCTTGAGCCAAAAAACACCAAACAAACAAACAAGCATTAATTAAAACGTTTCAATGTGCTCCAGATTCCCATTTTAACGCATATTCATATAAATAAATTATATTTAGAATTAATTAAAAGTGAATAACTTTTTGCTTATGACAATTATCACTCAAATATATTGTTAGAATTTGAACTGTAAACCTATTCTAATGTCAGCAGTAATTATTTTATCTTATGTACATAAGAATAAATAGAATCTATCCTGAAACATTTTATTATTTCAATTTATCCTTGAGTATGAAGATTACAAATACTGCACCCCTTGGAGGTAAGACCAAAAAAAAGGAGAAGATACAAATTGTATAATTTTATACATAATAAGGTTATGGACAAATTTCATATTTTGCTGACAAGAGAAGAAATTCTTGAGTTAGCAAGATGCATCGTGCATAAAGTTTAGTCAAGAAGCAATAATAAATAATAAATTGATTAAATATAATTCAAAAATAGATCAGATGAGTTTAGCGAAAAACTTCATCCCAATTCATTATTACAAATATACTATGAATTTCGTGGAAGGTTTACAGTTATTCAATGATGATTCAAATGCTGTTTATTATTTTCTTTTAATGCACTAATGTGCTCATGGCGTTTTTGATAATTCGAATCTTTTATAAGCACTCTAGTAGTTTGAATCAAACTCATAAAAATAAACATTTGCTTTTCTCTACTAATAAAATTTAATTCAGTTATTTCATCTATTTATAGGAAACTGTTCAGTGAGTTTGAGTTGTGTTTACTGAATCACCAATTAAATTAGTATTAAAATGAATTAATTGTTAGTTAATTTATATCTTTGCTAAAATATGTGTCGAAATTTGTTCTTAACTTGCAACATCTCATTTCTTTCTAATAGAGATAAAATTAGTTTGCCATTTAGGTTTAAGTTGAAACACTTGCAATTTAAAACTTAAATGTAAAATTGCGACAAAAAAATGAAATTTCAAACTATTGTGCATTTTATAGATGAAAACAGATTATATAATTTACATTTAATTAGTATTTTTTAAAATAGTCTATCGCTTTATTAATTTAGCAGTTTTGAAATTTATTTATTAGCATAAGAAAATTATGTATATCCTAATCGCTGACAAAGAGAAGGTGAACTAATAAGTAAAAGAATGCTTGAAGCAAATAAAAAAAATACACCCATTATCTCTTAAGCAGCCATAATGCGAAATCCTTTACGCCTCCGTTCAAACCAAATGCGAGCTTTGCTTAAAAAGTTCGCGGTATTTACCAGAATCTGAACGTGATATATGTCCCTCCCCTTCAAATTATATTGCATTTGAGCTTGGAGAAGAGGCAGCGTTATTAAACGGCTTCTTTTTTTCATTCCAGCCTTATCTTGTCTGCAGGCGACCTCGTTTAAAGATGACGCGCCTATCAAAGACTCGCGCCTTCATAAAATACCCCACACCGCTTACCCGTGAGTTTTAATAACCGGAGGAATCCAACGTCGAGTTATGTGTGGTATTTCATTAAGCAGCGTCGAAGTCTGAACTAGACCATTATGAAATGACGTAGATGTTGGACCTCCTCCCCCATCATAACTCCTCTTTATTATTTGACGCTTCACACCTCTGCCACCCCCTTTAAAGATCCCGCATTTATCGCGAATCCCCAAAACAGAGAGCTTCCAACCAGTTCGACTGGTCACCACCAACCAACCATGTTAATTTGGTGTTTAGGTGTGTTACTTCTGTTGCATGTTGTGGACTTGCAGTTTGCAGTTGCAGGCAACAGTTTGATTACAATTCCCGAACATGATACAAATGCTGTCCTCTATTTTGAAACAATTCTGGATCCAAACGACAAGTTGCATCTGTACTGGACTGTTGATTACGAAGAAGAGACTGTGACATTTGAACTCAGAGCTAGAGTAGCTGACCATGATTGGATTGGGGTTGGATTTTCAGACAGAGGAGAAATCACCAATGCCGACCTTTGTATCTTATGGACCGATAGAAAGAGGAAAAATCGATTCCAGGTACAATAATGTTTTTTATGGGATGTTATGATTGTGATATATATTATTTCTTTTAAAAAAGTATCCATGATTTTTTTAAAGTTTTGTATTTTGCTTAATGTTTTATTTGATTTCTTAACTATTTTTTTATCGAATGAAAGGGCAGCTGTTTGTTTAGGAGAAAATATTATTTTAAAGAGTTTACTGAGGAAAATTTTGAGTCGTTTCTTCCACTTTTTTATTCAATGCAAATTTTTACTACAATGAATATACTCAGAAGAAGGAAAGGCAGAAAAATAAGTAAATTTTCGGCTTGAAATTAATCTTATTTCAAAATGTGCATCGATTTCTTACTTAAAGATATCATTTGTTTTTTGTTCATTTTAATTAACATGATTTTTTTTGCGCAATAAAGTCTTTAATGGGTAAAAGAGGATTTTGAGCAGTCATCAATGCATAATTTAAAAGCCTATTTGCAGCTGTTAAGCTGCTGAAGGTATTTGTTTTGGTTATTAAGTTAAGGAAGTAAAAAAATAAAAATAAAATATGAAGTATTATTTTTATATTTCTTCAGCATTTAAATATAATTACAGCAAAAAAAAATGGAAATTAATTTAAATGTGATCCTTTTTCTTTTTTTTAAAATCATTTATTTGAAGAATGAAAAGAATAATAAAACCTTATCTGCATGTTTTGAGAACTATGAATACAAGTTCAGATGGTAGACTTAGAAATATTTCTTTTATCCTATTTTTTATTTATTGCCAGCAAAATAGATCCAAATCCAGAAATATTAATTTGTTTATAATTTATATTAGTAGATCACGGATCAATTTGCACGTATTGTGAAAATTTAATTGACATCTTAAATCTGAAACCCATTTTTTTCAAAAATTTTTAATTTTAGAAATTTGATAATTGAATTTCTAATTACTTAATGATAATATGAAATGTAAATTTCTATGCGATAGTAAAAAAATAGTTTTATAAATTTCATGTGATTGTAAAATCTGCGATAAAGGAAATTAGGATTTCAAAATATTTCAACTAAAAATTTCGAAAAAAAATTATTTTATTAGCATTAAACATACTTTAATCTTTAAGGTGGAATTATTCCATATCATTGTCTTTTTACCATTAGAATATCTTAATAAGCAATCGAATAATTTGAATTTACTATTGGTTATTTGCAAATAATTCTTAAAATAATTATATCGAGATAATCTTTTTTTGAAAATATACTGCATTTCCTAAATTAAGAATTTATGTTTTACATTAAAACTTATTTCATCGGATTTGTGTTTCGCAGGGCATTGAAAAGAATATGAAGGATGCACTTAGTATATTTTTCAAATTAGAATTCTTATTTTAATTTGCTCAACTTTTAACCATAAGGTGTAAAAATACAAACTCCCATGCAAAAAGGCCAGTTATATCTAATTTCATTTGTAGCTGACATCATTGCAAAACTATTTCTTTCAAAAAATGCAAGTAAACTGATTTTATTACAAAAATTTATTTCCTTCCATATGGTAGTTTGTAACAGGTCTCATTTTTTGAATTTTCATTAAAAAATGATAAACTCTTGGGTGAGTCATACCACTGTATCACGGGTTCTCTTTTAACATGATAGAATTTGATCCATCACCAAATATACAATTCGTGTTAATAAATGATTTTTTTCTATGTCGATTGATATGCTCTAGGCTAGAAAAATCGCGAAAAAATGGTAAGCCAATGGGATAACGTTTAAATAGAGAAAACATGCTAGATCAATGAGTATAAGCACTGCTGGTTTGAAATGTAAAAAAGCAAGACATTACAGGGAATATTTTGAAAGCATTTCATTGAAATTTTAAAAATAAGTATTTATTTTAAACTTGAAATTATGCTACGCTAAGATACATTTTTAAAGGATCTCTTTAATATTTCATTTCTATTACAGAGATACCGATTTTGCTGTCCAGTCTTTCTACATTAGAATCTCGAATATTCTATTCTTTCACAGGAATGGTTTGCCATGATATGGCTGCTTGTAATTTATTTTAAAAAAATAGGACTATATTTTTGGAAAAGATCATAATACAGCTTGTAGGGGAAAACTAATTTTAATTTAGCCGCTTCCCTTACAATAACGTGTAGGACTTTTGCATGAATTTTTGATATTTCAATTCATATTAACTCGGTAACAATTCTAAACACAAAAGTCTCTGTGCTAAGCTTGAGTAACTCGATATCAATTGTTTTCTTATGAAGGATATTTTAATTAAAATAACAGCGATTCAAATAACAATAAATGCCCCAAATACTGTGCATCATCTAATTAGGAGTTCAAATTCACAGATCAAAGAGTTAAAATGCATTTATTTATATTTCTATGTATTTTAATAATAAAACATAACTTCCAGTTCGTATTATTTTTATATTAAAGATTAAAAAGATAAAGAAATATAAAAAAGTATTCATTCTTGTAAAATTGTTAGTTACAGATAATAGAGAAAGAATACTCATTAACGTTATAAAATATTTGTGAATATAAAAATATAATCATAAACAAGTAACTATTGAAGAGCCGCTTTTATTTTATTTTAACACATTGATTGACGCCCAGCATTTCTTGCAATATAATTTATATGGTTCAGCCGGCAAGAAATGTAAAAGTTTAATCATAAGCAGGTAACCAAGTGGCGTTGTATTTACACATTAACCTTAAAACAGTTCAAAACAAGTTTTCCAAATTTTTTTTGCAATCTCTGTATTGTTTCGCCAGCATGGTTCTAAATAAATAAATATCTGTACTGGTAATTAATTACTTTTCATTAGTTGGTTTTCTCATATCTAATATTTTTTTATCTACTAATCCAATTTTTTGTTGGTTCTTAAATAGAGAAAAAGAAAACTGTTATTATTTCTCGTGCACGAGAGAAACATTATAGTTATCAAAAAAATGGACTTGTAGATTTGATGAAATTTAGTGGGCAGCCTTTACTCCAAATTTGTAGATTTTTCAAATTTTGAACAAATTCCATTCAAAGGAAGTGAATTTGTCTGAGCGCAAACAAACACGATAACTACAAAACCGAAGTGCCAGATACATGAAATTTGATACTTCGTTTTAAAATCTAAATTTTAGTTTCAATAAAATTTTGAATCAGATACATCTACGGGTTGACAATCTGTATATTAAACGTGATAACAGCCTATAAATGTGATAACTCAAGAATACAACCATTTAAGGAAATGAAATTTGATATGTAATCTAGTTACTAAAATTGTAGTTTTGTAGAAATTGGTCAGAAGAAAATCATCCAAAATGCATACTCGATTTTATGCTCTATACTACGATTGCACAGACACTCCACATGCAATCCCTGAAACTAAATTCGTGTTCATGGTCTTGCCCAGTGTCCACAGTTTTTATCCCTAGGGATAAAAGATGGAATCTTAATTATGAAACATGGGAGAAAGTTCTAGGGAGACCAATCTGATTGGTTTTTCTTAGATCAATAAACTACAAATAAAAATCTGTAAATTTCCTTTTTCATTTCTTAAACATGATTCAACTTGTGTAAAAAACAGAAGTACATATCTATTCTTAAATTATCAGGGAGACAGCTCGATCTAAAGACAAAATTTATAATCCGTTTTGCGTCATTTGTTGAGCATTTCGTTTTGAATAATTACTTTTTTTAAAATTCTTAAAGATGTATTTTATTTTCATTTTCTTCCTGTAAAACATATTCTTAAAGGGACGATGCACTGTGCTAAGCAGTTTTGCAAATTATTCCCTTAGAATTATGAAAATTTTTATGCATATGCATTAAAATATAAATACATTATATTTCTATATGTATTATTTTTTATCGTATATTATGTTTTAAAATTAAAAATACATAATTTTCAAAAATTTTAAAATATTTCATGTCATGTAATTTTTTATTTTTTCTGTTATTTTTTCCTCATTACTTTATGAAAATTTATTTAGAGAAAAAACTGGGCATGATTTTGTAACTCTAATTAAAAGTTCATTTTTTAGAAATAATTTTATGTTCTTGCAATAAATGTTTTTTACGAGTTTTGTTTTTCTGAGCTAAAATTTGACTTTTAAGTATCTTAAAGAAACCAAAACATAAAATGCATTTTCAGTTTTATTTAAATGTTTAACCAAAATCTTCATTATAAATTTTATGCAATATCATTAAAATAACGACACCTGAAATATTTCAGAAATACTTAAATCTAATTGAAACTTTGTTTTGAGAAAAAAATCATTAAAAATATATTTATTCCTCTAAGCCCTTCAAATATTTATTTTTTAACAATACATTTTATATTGCTATTTTAGTTGAATATAAGCGAATATTTTAGAAATAACACTATACAAAACATTTCATACTTTCGTCATTTTTTGCTAGTTTTAAAGTTCACTGTCTTCTTCAGATGCAGAATATGACTCAAAATGCAACTTTAATGAAATTTTGAGACTCAACTCTCACCCGTATATACAACATTCTTAGGAACATGTATTGATGCACTTGAAGGCATATTATAAATTTTCAGTTTTAATTTTTAAAATTAAGCAATCTAATCTTGCTTACTTTTTCATTAATTTCATAATAGGCGTTTTCATATGTAACTGAGAAGTAAATATAAATGAAAGCAACAAAATAAAAAATATATAACTGAATATATAGTAATGTATAGCTTTATAAACTGAAGGCAAGAAAAGGAATTTTGAAAAGTTTTGAAATCCTTTCTCATTTTGAAATAGAAAGGAACTATTAAAAGAAATAGAATTGCGCAACACCTTTAATGAACATGAGAAATCTTTAGATCTATTTCGTAAGCATGATGTTTAGAAAAAAAATTGAAAATTAGTCCCTGCCATGAAAATTTGCAAAGTCGATGATATGGTTAAAAATATATATAAAAAAATGAAGAATAAAACGAATCAAAATAAGATAAAATACAAACTAATTAAAGCTTTGCAGTTTGAATGTTCGTTACAGTGGCAAAAAGAAATATCATCGCTGGCAATCGTACAACCCTACCCAGAGTATACGAATATCGAAATCGAGAAGTGAAGAAACGTTATTCTTATATATAAGATGCCATGTGGCTTCTAACAAGTGTAATGCAATTTTGTGTAAGAAAGTAATAAGTGTAAAAATAAAAAAAAATCACTTAAACAAACGTGGATAATCAACTATTTTTGTGATGAATATTGATGCAAAACTTTAAAGTAAGAAAAACAAACCTATTTTTGATAATAATTTTTACTTTTATTTATGAGTAGGAGAAAGTATTATATCAACATTTGAACCTGCCAAACTTAATTGATCAAAGGCTAAAAATATTTTGCATCAACTGCAGTTCGCACCTACTTCTCACAAAGTTTTTAATAATTTTAAAACTGACTTTACGTTGATAAAATCGTCCTTAGGTATAGAAGTCTCCCGAGTAATTTTAGTTTTAGGATTTAAAAAAACCCATCTTCCATTATATATTATGCGAAATGATCTAGACTCATCATAATATTTTTTTTAATGTTAGAAGGGGTAGCACTTTAATTATATTGGATTATATCTATTCAAAAATTATATCTAGAATGAGGATTTTATTTGCTCTTTGTTTTTAGGATGCTTACACAGATGAATCAGGATTTGTTACATTGGATGACCATGACGATTGTCACTTATTAAGCATGAAAAGAAGAGGTTTCGTTACAAGATATGCATGGTCCAGAAAATTTGACACTTGTGACAATCAAGATTACTATATTGAGGTAAGAAAAATTTTCAACCTCAATTTCGTTAATATTTTTAACAGAAATAACATTACTTATTTGATACATAAATAACATTTTACTACATAATTTTTTTAAATGTAGCACATGTTTGAAACTGGCATGAAAGAATAATTAAAGCCACCTTTCTGACAGTACAGCAATCGCAGAATAATTAATGTAGCAGGCGCTTTAGGGCAAACTCTATTTAAAGTCGGAAAATATGAATAATTTATTTATCTTAAATTGCAAATAAAGAGGTTTTGAGGAGATTATTGCTTTGGCAATTTCTGAAGAAAACGCTTTAGAAAATGAAAACATCTTTGCTCCTTCCTTGTTTATTACTCATTTGCCGATTATTAAATCATGTTGGCTTATGTGAACGCTTGCTAGTTACCTGCAGTTTGGTCAAAAAAGGCAATAATCGGAAGGTATTAATGTCATAAGCATCATAAGAGCTCAAAAATAGTAGCGCCTGGTGGTATTTAACTCGATACACATAATCGAGAACAATTTGAGTCTGTCCATTAAGTAATTCATTATCGTCAATGTCCTTTAAGTAAGTCATTATGGGCAAGGAAAAAAGATTATAATTCACAATAGCAGGACACAGTGTCACATTTTTGACATATATTATGGGACATCACAGGGTCACAAGATTACCTCGAACATGCCTTTTCCTTGGTTCAGTGGTTTCAGACTTTTGATTAATGGGTGACGATGCAGTCTCACTCACAGCTGATGTGTGCGAGACATTAAAAATTATTAATTGTGTGCTATGATCTGCATATTATTTGAATTTAAAATCCATAACGCAATTGAAAGACACTCTGTTTGACCCTTTGCTTTCTTTTCGATTTAAATCAAGAATCTGATGCCCTATTGATTCCCAACGTCCCAATTAAAAATGAAACACTTAAGGTGTTTCTGGATTATGTACAATGTTTTTTTTATAAATGATGTTATCTTGAATGATTAATATTAGTTTAAGAACAAATAATTCGATGCACGTCCACGTTGGTTAAGAGGTTAAATATATTTTCCCATTTAAACTGTGCAAGACGATTGCTTTGAGAGGCAGTGAAAATCTGCGCTATTCTACAAAACAAGAAATTTACGTTACCGCTACAAGCCATGCTATAAATTCCATTTCTCAGTTCGATGTTTATTGTAAATTATTAAATATGCCTCAACTCATGGATAACAACGTGTTTAAATAATCTATTACATGGCACTTAATGAAGAAAATTCACAACTATACCAAAAATTAATTGATAGATATAAGCATAGAAAATTATATAGAAGATTTTCTTGCATTTTTTTCAAAAAACTTAACTAAACTATAATCAAATATGTTTACAAATAAATTTTATTTCAAAAGAAATTATTATTGAAAAGTTTTGGTAACATGTGAGCTATACATTCCTAAAATGCCTTTTCAGCATATGAATAGCTTATTAACATATTTATCGTATTACATGCATTTTATTCTATGATTTCAATAATAAAAGTAAAACCATGTGAAAGAAAAGGATGCTTATAAAGTTTAATCAAATTCTTAAAATCATTCTTAATGCATATTTTTCATTTTTCAAATTGATTACTTTTAACATGTTTTTATTAACTTTGCTGATTAGCTTATTTCTTAAAGATTGGAAATATAACATGGCTTAGTATTGAAAATATGTTATTGGTATGAAATAAGGCAAAATATTGAATACTGATATTATAAATAAAATTGATTAAAACGAATAATATAAGTAATGTGATCATAAGGCTGTGGTAATATGATCAAAAGAATTATGGGTTGAGTAGACAAAATGATATACTGACAGAAAGAATACCTTTTCACATTTAAATGATTCAACCATTAGGAATAAATATTAAAATCAGAGATAGTAAAATTCAGCAGAATTTAACTATTCAATCCGTAACCACTAATGCTTTACAATTATTAATATCGGTTACGAAAAACTTTTATAACATTTATTAAGGCTAGAAATTCGGTTATTTTAAACTACTTTAATTATAAGAAGTTGTTCATTGTTGTTAAAGAATTCTTTAAAAGCTTAAAAATAAATGACTTTTTAAAAGAAAATATGAATTTTGTTCGACAAGTGACATATTCGAAGATATCAGAACATCCCACATTTACGTTATTTCCTTAACATTTATAGATAAAATTCATATTTTGAAAACGTAAAATGATGAAATAAAACAGCATGAAAAATATACTTTTTGTTTTAACTTTAACATATATTAATATTTTTGTATACCATTAATTATGCAGTTTCATATTTCTGATATGATTCATACAACTCTTCATAAAATCAAAACTATTCGAATAAATAATTTGCATTAAAGAAGTTTTTCTTCATCTGATGATTTAAAGTTTTACATCAAGAAGTCATTTGAAGTCTTTTGGCCTTTTTCTCTATCATATAGAAGGAAATCGACAACAAAGTTTAAAATCCATAGACTTTTCCTTGTTTTTGAGTTTGAAATGAGGAATATTTTGATAGAAACTGATCCATGATTTTCGCAAATTATTTTTCCTATGCCTTCTTAGTTTACTTGTATTATTTATATTCAGAAACGTTAACTTAATCGTGCTCTTGTGAGATTCGTTTTTTTACTTATTTCTTAAAATCTAATATTTTTTCTAAAGTCATCCGAAATTCTTACAATTATTGGATGAAATAAGTTCGGAAAGACATGCACCAACAGTGATAATAATTTTGATATGATATAATAATTTTGATATAATAACTTTTAAATATCTTGCTTATTGCATTATCCAGAGTTGTAATAGTTTAACAAAATTATTAACAATGAGAAATGATGTGCCACGCATCTAAAAACAAAGCTAAGGTGTATGAAAGAAAATAAAGGATTCGATGAAACTTTGTTATGTAGAAACTGGTTTAAAAAAGAATGGTTTTTGATGGGTATAGATTTACGTTATAAATATGTATCTTCTCGAAAGATGTTAAGGTGATTTTTTTCAATTATTAGCATACAGGACATGCTAAACCTCAAATATTACTTTGAAATTTGTATCTTCACAAAGGAATAGAAAAATCCTTTCCACTTTTTCAAATCATTACGAGACATAATTTGGCCGCGGTGGCCTGGTGGTAAGATCTCGGCTTCGGAACCGGAGGGTTTCAGATTCGAGACCCGATTCCACTGAAGAACCGTCGTGTAAGGGGGTCTGTTGCACGTTAAATCCGTCCTGACCAAACGTCCTCCCGCTGGTGTGGTGTGGTGTGGTGTGGAGAGGGGGTGCCAGCTCAGGTGTCATCCTCGTCATCTGACCGCGGTTCAAAATTACGTGATCCGTCCCAAAATAACCCTAGTGTTGCTTCAAACGGGACGTTAATATAACTAAACCAAACCAAACGAGACATAATTCATGTTTAATTTCAATCGGTAACGAAATATCTAATCTAGTTTCTTCTCATGAATAATGGATGGACTTCAAATATAACTTTAGTCTCTTCCTAAATCTTTTAAAGCAAGCATCTAATATTAGAGAAAGCAGTTATCAAATATAATATTTTATTTGCAACGAAATTTACCGGCATCAAATCACTTTAAATGTTTGAATAGTAGGAATAAAATAATAGTATGCTTGGTTTTCGGGTATTTAGATTTAGAGAGAACGATTTTAATTCTTGGATAACAACGTTTTCGTTTTGCGAAAAAGTTGAGCTTTTCCTTTAATTAAATTTTTAATTGAAGACAGGTTAACTTTTCAGTCTAATTTGTCTGGCTAACCATCGTACTTTATACAGGGGGTTTTAGTGAATCGTTTGAGAACTTCTAAGAGGGGTAGGGTACATCCTGACAACTCGAAATCATAGAGCAATGTGGGGTCGGTAATGCTTTCCTGAAGCGGTGTTGTACACAGAAGCACCATAAAAAAAAGAGACCGTCAGTGAGAAATCGTTTTAATAATACATGAAAAGAAGCAAAAGGTGCATGGATTAAGTAAGTGTTCGAAGTTTCTTCCACGGGCTACAATGCACGCCTCAAATCTCCGACGCATGGACATCCGAACATTCTGGAATACCCCAGGCATATCTCGAATCTCTCCGGCAACTACTGCGATTCTTGCAACGAACTCCTCAGCAGTGTCAACAGGGGTGTCATAAACTAGCGATTTCATATGACCCCAGAAATAAAAATCAAGACATGATAATTCGGGTGACCGAGCAGGCCAACGCACGGGACCCCCAAGTCCGATCCACCGTTGACCAAATGTGACATCCAGGTAGTTACGAGCAACTCCGCTATAATGGGCAGGGGCTCCATCGTGTTGGAACCACATTGTCTGTTGCGTCGATGCAGAAATCTGTTCATCTCTCAAAAGTTATGGCAATACTTGCTGCAGAAAGAGCAAGTACGTAGGTCCGGTTAGACGACCCGGTAACAGGTAAGCTCCGATGAGGTGATCTCCCACAATACCGGCCCATACATTGATCGAAAATGGATTCTGTGCTGCACGACGTCGTATTGCATGCGGATTCTCGACCGCTCAGATATGGTCGTTATGCGTGTTGAAAATTCCTTCCCTTGTGAAGGATGCCTCATCGGAAAACAACACTTCAGCAAGAAAAAGGGAATTTGTAGCACATTTTCCCAGGTGCCACTGTGCGAAAGCAGTACGAGGTACATAATCCTCCGGTTTCTGTTTCTGGACACGCTGCACGTGAAACGGATGCATGTCTTCTGCTCGGACAATCCTCCAGACGCTGCAATGGGAAACTCCGACTGCGTTTGCTACACTTCCTGTACTCGTTCTTGTATTCCCCTGTACATGCTGAAGCACATTCTGTTCGGCGTCTGCAGTCCGTGTTGTTCTTACCCTGTCCCTGTGGGCTCTTTCTAATGAACCTGTCTCAGCTAACCTCTGGTGCAGTCTTGCAAAGAAATTATGATTGGGAATACGCCTCGTCGGATATCGCTCCGCGTACAAACGTTGTGCGGCTGGCTCACTACAATTTGCAGCTCCGTACGCCAAATGTATATCGGTTAACTCTGCGACCGTGTAACCATCCATCCTACTAACTTGGCGTTCTTGTGCGAAATGAAGATTCCCTGCACGAAAGCTCGGACTTTTCGAACAACGCCATCTACCGCGTCAGGAAAGCATTTCTGACTGCCCATGGGTATATGATTCTGGTTCGTCAGGATGTACCCTACCCCTCTTAGAAGTTCTGAAACGGTTCACTGAAACACCCTGTATATTTGTCTGAGAAGATTATTCTGGTTCCTTTCAACTTGTTTAACTAGTCTTTCAAAATCAAAATATTACAAAGTACATCGAAGCACTTCGGTATCCCTGCTTGATTAAAAATTCTGAACAATTAAAATGAGCAGTTTGACAGGTATCTCGGAATTTATGTAATTGATATAGAATTACCAAGTTAATTTTGTTTCCGTTTTGGCGTCTAGATATTGACTCTCTAGAAACCATGAAATGCGTATTCTACATTTTAGAATAGCATTTTTCGTCGTTTAGTAAGGAACTAATAATTTTTTTGTGGGATTAACAGAAATTATCACCTTCAGAAAATTTTCTTCAGCTCTTTTAGATGTGAATTGAGGGCTAAGATTATGAATTTAACTATTTGAGTTTTGGCTAGTGCTAACATTTCGTCACTTAAATGCAAAGTGTAGAGTTTCATTTTGAGAGATGTCTTTTTAAACAATGAGTAAAAATACGGGCTTAATTTAGTCCTCATCAGGGCTCTAACTCGTATGTTACAAAAATACAGAATGGGGTTTTGATGCGGTTTTATGTCACAATAAAAAATAATAGTCCATCAGAAGATTGCAAATTCCATTAATTTACGAATGATGTACAATGATATTCTGAATTCGACTGCATTCCAATGAACACAATCCTCAAATCTAAAAAGAGATTTAAAAGCATCCATAGAAGCTCAAAAGACACACTTGAATGGGACCAAAAAAACCCATGAGGCGAATAATTAAAACAGAGTGCTTAACTCATTGGCTGCTGCATTGCTTTTTTGTGAGTCAAAGTTATTTTGTTTCTCACTGACAATCGAATTAGATGAACCCAATTCTACTCAACTTAAGAGATAGCAAAGAATGGATAATCTAATTAGATGATCCCTTCTAAACCACCGCAAAAACCATGGCGGCGACTGTGTTAAGCGATCCGCAAGATGAGTAGAGATCATGCAGATTATCTTAGCGAAAGGATAGACTAATGACTTAAATATATAAGACAGCTGCACCAATCCATGCGGAGAAAATATTTGCTATTACAGCACCTGTACCGTCCTAAATAAAAGATCAATTAGAGATAATATTAAATTACGAGAAAATATTAGTTGTACTAAAGTTATAAATCTAATCAAAAAATATAGTTTGCATTAAGAAATATATATTATGCCATTATTTTTCATTCTTCAAAAGTAATTTAATTTTTAAAAATTGAAAGGATAATGGGTAACTATCGAAGGTCTCTTATATAGTAAGCATAATACACGAACTTACATGAAAATAGATTTATTATGATGCATTAGAGAAGGATCATCCTATTAACGTGTTCCGCGGAATGACGGAAATACTATTATCATTTCAAAGCACACAGGCATACCAGTTTAAAGTAATAATTCAAATTTAGGATTTATGAAATGCAATGCATATCATAGTGGAGAAGAAATATTTAATGAGGAACTTTTGAATGAACATTCTCGTGTTTCATTGCGAATTAATGCACGAGACCATTATTGAGAAAATACCTCTACGATTGTTCACTCGGCAGTAATTTGCATAAATCGGAAGTGGCTAGACGTTTATGCTATGAGGATTCGACGGAATTTTTAATAAATAAAAGTCAAAGGTCAGATATATATATCTTTTTCTGTATCTGTATAAATGTGAGATTAAATTTCTGAACCGTTTATTTTCAGTTGAAAAATATATGTCCTGCCTACGTTTGTGCTATAAAATTTTTTTCTGTTGGGCTCTAAATGTTTATTTTCCACTCATTAGTATTAAAAAAAATTCATTTGTTGAATTATAAACAATGAGATTTTTCGTGTTAAATCCCAAACTTTAAAGTTTTAAATCGTTTAATGGAAAAAATCAATACTGATAACTTCATATATTATTATTAGTTTAGATGAAGTTAATGAAGCATAAGTTTTTAATAGTACTACTGTAAAAAAGTGTATGAAAATAATGTAGAAAATATTATTAGATAATTGCAGTTTTTCTTTAAGTTAAATATTAATGTTTTGAATACTAATTACAATCATATGACGTATATGCTAATACAAGCCAAGTAAGAAAATAAGAACTCAAAACTGATTTTAATACTCGCCAACCGTTCTAGAAAGTGCTTTTACAATGTCTCAATATTATGTTCTGAGGTAATATTATACTTTATAAAGACAGAGTATAATAATATGCTTTACAATTGAGCTTCAAGAATAGCAATGCGCCAACATTTCTAGCTCCTTTAGGGTAAATTTTCTCTTTTTATACCAAAAAGCATATTTGTACTTTACTATTCTTCCCCCCAAATCTTTTGAAATTTAACTTAAATTTATTATTTTCTGTAAATACTTGATTTTATTCACAATAATTGTTAAATTTATCTAAAGATATCATTTTCCTCCAGCTTCTCTTGGAGCTAGAATTATGCATATAATATTCTAAACCCAGGTATTCAGTCTTGAGATGTCTTTTGACACCTTAAATATTTTACAACGGTATTTGATTCTAAGTAATTTTACATATTAAAATAAACACTAAATGGTAGTATCATTTTAATTCTATTCGAATTAGAAAATCCCGATTTCAATTGTCTCAAAAATTGGAGAATATCTAGCATATTATATTCGACCGTTGCATTCGATGTTGTATTTTACTGCGTATCATTGCAATGCATAATTATATAATACAAGTTTTATCTTCTTTTTTGGCTATTTATTTTGCAAAGAGCTTATTTCAAATATGCATTCGCGAATGTGCATAAATGAGGGGAAAAAAAATAACCGGCCAGTTGCTATCACAACGAGTAATTTCATCATGAATTTAAATAAAGAATGACATAGTTTAGACAGCTTCTTTAAATACATTTTATTGCCAATGGAAAAGATATTAATAGAATTTTTTTCTATAAAATGACTATTTGGATAGGGAAAAGTTTAATTATTTTCTAACTTTCATACTAACTAACATACACACAAATATTTTATAATATATACAGCAACGAATTGAATTCATGATGTTCATACTTCAGTTAAACATTTTTTAGAAACAACAACAACAACAAAAAAAACAACAACTGATGATTAATTTGAACTCTTGTTATCAGTGTGCTGAAAGTGGAACAAGAAACTCTTAGTCAGTTGAATTAAATTTGCAGATTAATTTCATAAAAACTTATTACTATTTCTATATATTTAAATAAATTTATAGCAAAGCAGTATTAGGTAAAAGGGAAAAAGCTTCAATTAAAATAACTTAAATAAAATTTTCCAGTTATTACTTATTTTTGATTTCACTTGCCATATATTGCTGCTTTCGAACTAAATTCTATGTGTTTTTGTCAATATTGTCATGAAAATAGTTATATTATGAAGATATAATGGTAATTAAAGCTGTATCTTAAGGAAATATTTGGATATAAAGCGTTGAGCTAAATTAATTAGTTAAGTGCTTGTGAAGTGCGTTCAAACCTTCATTTTGACATGGTCGATTTGTAAATTTTTATCTAATAAAATTGAAATCTCATTTGCTTTATTATGATTTTTTGCAAAATTTACTATGAAGCTATTGGTATTGCGTTCGAAGTGTATATACCACCATCGCTTGACATTAAAGAGGGAGGGAGACTTGAGGGACTGAACCAGTAAATTGCAGAATTTATTCTTTACTACTGGAACGCACAATAGAAAGATAATTGTGAAACCAGCTATAATAATTTCAAATAAATTTTAAAGCAGAAAAAAGATTTTAGGATTGGGAAGAAACAATTGATAATCTAATTTTAATGAGAAGTATATTTTAAATTAAATTATTATATTTTACTTTCAGTATACCAGTTGTTATAAAATATCATTATAATTAGCATTTGCCATCGCAATGGACTTATCGGGTACTTTAGACTGTCAAAGATACTCTCACCTGCCTTGCATCCACTGTCGAGTAAGGCTAGCAAATGTTCCCCACTTCCACTCCATTTGAAACCAACGGTTGACCTTTAGTCTTGGGGGAAAAAAAGCCCGCTCGAATTGTAGCATCACGAGGCACGTATTTCGGTGGATAAAAAGAAACAATTCAGTTAATTAGAGAAAAAGCAATAATAGTTAATAACTAATTTCATAGTAAACTATAATATAAAAAATGCACCTTAATAGAATTATTTGAAATGTGAATATTGTAATGAATGCCAGTCACGATTCGAAAGCATATCACAAGTTTTTAACTTCAAGTGGTCACGCAATCAGGATGCACTGTCATCCAGCCGCGTATTAAAAACTCGCGATATTTTCTCACATTCTCTCCCCAGTAGCTAGAAAGTGTGTTGACACTCATCCAGGCGCAACTTAGAGGCCATTAATACAGTTATATTTTGAAAGTGGTAAAGAAATTTACTGGGAGTTAACTAGCCTTGGGATTGGAATTTAAAGCAACCTTCAACACTGAAACATGATGATTTCGACTATTACATTATGAATGCATTATAAAGTAATACCTTTCTTAAGCTTTGCTGTTTTGTAAAATTCTATTTTAGGCAATTTGACAACAGTTTTAAGAATTATAAGAAAACATGTGTTTGAAACTTCACATTATTTTCTCAGTTAGTAGCATCCGATACATTCAAGAATAAATTTAATTATAATTAATCCGACTCTACCCAAAAAATAGAGATATTTCACATGGATAGATGAGATAACACAGGTTTGAAATGGTTTTAATT
Organism: Argiope aurantia; assembly: GCA_026543865.1. Classification (NCBI taxonomy): domain Eukaryota; kingdom Metazoa; phylum Arthropoda; class Arachnida; order Araneae; family Araneidae; genus Argiope; species Argiope aurantia. The sequence goes on along the minus strand of JAPMOR010122446.1, from coordinate 348,531 downwards.
AACACTGTATATATGGATGCCAAGATGCTTTTAAAAAGTTTTGCTGAGTAAGAATTTAAAAAAAAATGTTCGCTGTTTATTTTGGCATTTATTCTCATTTTAGTAGCCAAAAATGCCGTTTGTGCCATGAAACACAAACTAACTCTAACTCTCATTTTAAATTACAAGTGACGACAAAGAAAAGCAAGAAACTCTACATAGCATAATTTGAGTTTTGCTGTTGTGAATAATGTAGTTTGTTATTATAAGTAATATAAATTATGAAATATCTGGTGTGAATGAGATCATTGTTGAAAAAGTTTTACTGCCTCTCTTTTAAGTCCAGTAATCCAAAAAATGTCCAATAATATTTCTCATTCATCAGAGACTTTACTATGAGCTATCTCTTTTACAAAGTAAATCCTGAAAGAAAAAAAAATCTAGACTTTTTTTCAAATATTTTTTTAGTATGGACTTTTCTCCAAATATTTTTTCTAGTATGGACTTTTCTACAAATATTTTTTTTCTAGTATGGACTTTTCTCCAAATATTTTTTTTTCTAGTACGGACTTTTCTCCAAATATTTTTTTTCTAGTATGAACTTTTCTCCAAATA
>JAPMOR010122446.1:268783-347927 GCA_026543865.1 Argiope aurantia | reverse complement strand
TTTTTTTTCTAGTATGAACTTTTCTCCAAATATTTTTTTTTCTAGTACGGATTTTTCTCCAAATATTTCTTTTAGTATTGATTTTTCCACTAATTAGTTTGATTCTCATTTTCCAAACTTTTTCCAGTTACTTAGCCATCCTGTTTAGATGGTGTTTAGTATTTGGTATTCTTTTCTGTACTTTTCATGTATTTGTTTAAATAAATATTTTTTGGAAGCAATATATGATATTAAATGGTTTTTGAAACTTTTATATCTTTCGTTCAATATCATATGTATTCGTTTCGAAGCTACGAACTGCCTGTAATTGTTTTTCTCTTCGACTCCGCTCTATAACTTTTTATTATTTACATTCGTTTTTCTCATATATTTTGCTCATATCTTCTAAAACTCATTATTTTAAGTTACATATTAAAGTTAAGAATGTTTTTTTATTAATTGCTTAAAATATTAATGGGATTTTATTTCATAATTAAGATATCTTAGATCTAAGCTCATGTTCTTTTCAAAAAGACACTTATCATTCTGATAGATATTCGATTTGAGTTTTGGAAATACCAATAGTCACACGAAAAGTGTTTGCAACAAGATTATTTTCTTATCAAAGAACTCCTTTTTCAATCTGTTAAAGATCCAGTTTAAGACATGGGAAGATCAAATGCTTGGAAAAAGAGAAAATGCTTGGAACTAAATGGCAAAGGAAGTGATTGAATGAAAGTTTATTAAGTAGTAGCTTCTTTTTCATAAGGTATTATTTTGTATTGTTATAAGATATAAACAAATGTTTGTGAGTTCAAAAGTTAAAGATGTAAAACTGAACGCTATCTTTGGATTTTAATTTGAAAAAGACTTTTTATATTTTATTACATGTTTTTAATCTATTATTTATTTATAAAAACTCTTCTTTTATTGATAAATTTCACGTAACTCTAAAATGTCTTCTATACTATGTATAGATTGTCATGTAATTACCTTTTCTGATAACTTTATTATGAATCGGTTTGTTTGAAGCTTAGATAGAGAAATGGCACTGGAGTCGTTGATCTCCGGTTTCAAGACCAAATCCTATAAAATATCTTCTAGATGTGTAACCTCATTTCATATTAATCCGTCAGTTTTGAACAAACGTTCTTGCATTAAAATGTCGCTGAAGCATAGAAAGTAAAGTTCAAGCTCATTAAACTTAAATTTAGTAAGAAAGATCAAAAAAGAAATTTCTTATTATTACTTGGACATTTCAAAATTAGGGTGTCCAAGGTAGTCCTAGTGTAACTTAATAGCATGACAGTTTTCTTATAAATCGAATTGTTGTTAAATAATCAATACCACATAATCGTTTTAGAAATGTTTAGGTCTTCAAATACATACTGTTAGATCCAAGGTTGAATTCTTAAAGTAAAGCAGCAGTTTACTATTTTAGTACATATATATTTCAAAATCTATAACCTAACCCACCCACTTGAATACGGAATTATAGAAATAGTTTAGAAAGAAATAGTTGATACTCAAAACTTTTTGAAGATATATTTCTGCTGCTCCCTTTCTATCCAAGAGCTCTCTTCTTTTTATGACAGTCCCATTTTCTAAGTGACGAAAGAAGAAACTTTTACAATTTACAAATTTTTTCGTCTGAGGAAACAAGTATTTCCCGTTCAGTTTTCCTGTTTATGATTTCTAGAAAGTTTTCTTTCATATCATTTCGAGGAGACAACCAATATCGTAGTTTTAATCCAAAGCCGCCTGGAGCGGAGATCTTGTATAGTATTCGATAATATCTGTGCTTCACCAAGAATTGATTGCTAACTTTGAAATGTAACGGGGCTTTACAATATATGATTTCTTTTGCGCCCAGGACAGAGATTTCCGAATTTCTCTCTTTCCTAGAACATTTGGATACTGTCTTTCCAGAGCATAAAACTCTAAATATTTTGATCTAGAAATTGAATAGACGTCATTTTTTCCCAAATAAAATGGTGCATTTTTCATAAATCATTATCTTGATATTTTAAGATACTAGCGTTAAGTCTAGTAAAAAGTTAATGTGGTGTATGGTTACAAGATACTTCGTAATTCCTTACCAGAACAACTTATTTTTTCTTTTGTAAAGAATGGACTCCTTTTATCTTAAATGGTCTTTTGCTCTTTGAAGAAGAGTGATAGAATTAACTCTTTGCACATGGATGGTGACTCGCATTCACCATTCAAGACGGTGTGTCATTTTGACGCTTTATTTATTTATTTAATTTTAATTGTGAACAATACATGCGGAGTAGTAAGAAGACGCAAATTAATTAAACTGAAGAATTCAACTTAAAATAATTATATATATTTATTTTTCGGAGCAATGAACAAGTCTTTGTATTAAGTGAATAATTATGCATCGAATTACTTTTCCGAGTGCAAAGGGTTAAATCTAGAAGAAACCGACAGAAAAAGAAAATGAATGTCAAAATGTTTTAAAAATTGGAAAATTGTCTATAAAGCTATTTGAAAAAACAAACAAACCCCACAAACTACTAGATATTGAATAAAAATGAAGTAATGAAAGTAATAAGTTTATACTAATTCTAGAAAATGAAATCTAGAATTAGTATAAACAATTTTATTTTCCTTGGTATTGATCATTTTAAGTAACTGCCAGTTATAATTCCAGTTCATTGGTAGGCAATGATGTTTATTAGAAGCAATTCTGAAATAAAAGAAATGCAAATATTTGCGCATAAAAGTGGACGAGTTTTCTCCCGTCTTATTTTGTTAAGGTTTCGTTACAATCACTTATAAAGTATGTCGTTGAACTTGAAATTAATGTACCTAATTTTTTATTTGCTAAAATAAAGGAAAAGGAATCTATTGAATTGAATGAATCAGTTTCAAGATAAATGCAAGATGAATAATCAGTACAGAAAAATTTTCTATTGAAATAACTAAAAATATCGGTTGAAAATTTATATATCTGACTAATTTTACACAATAATTCCATCCTTTGATTAATAATTTTTTTAAATTTTGTTTCTAAAATTATAAGCAAAGAAAATCACTTAAAATTTTTTCTTAAAGTATTCCAACTTATTGAATTAAAAAAAAAAATCTTTTGAAACTCAGTTATTAAAGTCCCTATCATTAACACCCTCACATTTATAAGACAATGCCAATTGGATTAAATTTTTATTTCAAAGATAATGGGCATTTACAACCATAGCCGTATTTATATAATTGGATTCAATTCAGAAATCTCATTTTTTTCAACTTTATAAAAGATATTTATTTAGATACCACTTAAAATTTAAAAATGCTTTTTAATACTATTTTCTTTCATTTTATTTTAAGGTATTTTCTCATTTTTAGCTTTTGCTGAAATAAAAGGGAATTCATAAAAAAAATTTAAGGTTTAATTGTTGACTCGCATTAAGACCTTTTTTAAAAAAGAAATTTTCAGGATGAAAAACTTCATTTCAAACTGAACTATTTAATTATTAAATAATTAGTTAAAATATATAAAACTGAAATATATAAACTGAAATATTTAAAATATTAAATAATTAATAATATTTAATTATTAACTTTGAATTTTCCATTTTGTAATATGAGAATAAAAATAAATTCCAAAATTCTTTTTAAAATTAATCATATGAATTTACTTATTTTTATCAACATCGCTATTTTTACAAATGACTACGCAACGAGCAAAGACGACGATTAAACCAATTTAAATTTTAATTAAAATAAAGTTTGGTAATTAAGGACATCTGCTTTTGAAATTTGTTATTTGTGCTTTATGATATATTACTTTCTGTAATTTAAAATGAAGCAATGAAAATTCTAACTTCAGTTTGTATTCAATAAATCGAAAAGTTATTTTATTTAGTACTCCAGATATGAAGAGCTCGCTAGAAAAAAAAAGTTGTGCTATTTCATGAAATCTGACTAAACCAACTGTTTAAGATTTATTATATTCGATAAAATTCAATTACAAATAAGGGTAGATAGCTATACATTTGAACTGTTTTCAATTTATAATTTTGGAAATAATTTAAAACAAATGAATTTTCCAAAACGTTGATGTTCCAGTGACATATTATTTAAAATCGGTAGAAGTATGTTTCTGAATTTAATTTTTCCTTACAGAAATTTGCTTATTCCAATAAAGATATGTCGTCCCCACTTGCCTATTCATAGAAAACCAATGAAAATGCGAAGTTCAGCATCTTCGTAGACACAACAGGGAATTTTTAAAAAAAATCAAAGCACTTCAGATCTTAATTTCAGAATATATATCTACAGATGTTTTTGAACTGAATTAATAATATCTATTAGTAGCCCGAAATCAAGCGAATTTGTATGATTAGTTTTTTATTCGTTTGCTCTCATGCTGTGTTCCTCTAAACAAATTAAAACAATTTGATTTAAAGAAAATAAGTTTTAGAAATCTTAAACTATCTTACTTCAAACGAATAAATTCGATTTTTTTTTTCTGCAAATAGCATCGCTTTGATGTTAAATGACATATTTTGGCAAAAAACATTTCGTTATTAGAAATGCAATTATTAATTTCGAATTAGAATTAGAATTTCTTTATTAGAAACGCAATGTTATTTTGAAAATGGATCGTTGATTTCACTATTTAATTATTCATATGCGGCCACCTTGTTCATTAAAGTCTTTTTTCAAAACCAGCGGACTTTTTTGAACCCATCTTTGGTGATGATGTTTATTATTGTTTGTACACTATCCGAAGATGATAGATCGAACATATTCATAATATATAGGTTGTTTAAATGCAACTTCAACTCAGAGGGCTGTGGAGGGCATTCTTTTAATTAAAATGATACGAAATTAGACCTTATCTCAAAAAATATTATTTCTTATTTAAAAAAAATCTTATTTCAAAAGATAAGACTTTATTAAATGAAAAAAAAAAAAAAAACCCGAAAAAAAGGGAATGATTCGTGTCGATTTTGAACACTCCTACATGACATTAGACTTGAAAAATTGTCTCGCTCTTAAATACTACTAAGTAGCACGAAAATTGTTTAGTACTACCAGTGTATTAAACAAAAGATTTAAATTAGATGCTGTTATAAATTTGTAATAATGTTACCCTACACAAATAGACTCATAGTAAGAAAGAACGTTTTACAGATATCTTAACCCTTTAAAGGGCCATTTTTTTCTAATCATATGTTAAAATATTTTTAGGCTTGAAATTAGAATAAGAAAAGGGATTCATTTAACTTATTAAATAAATTTAATTTGATTAATTAATTAATAATTAAGTAACAAATCAAGACACATCATTTTGTGTAAGATGAAGAACTGAAGCATCTAAGTTTCTGTCTTTGTAAAAAAAAAAATAATCAGAACTTATGCCAAACTATATAATTTCATAAAAATATTGATAAATTTGGTGGGAAGTATACTTCTCGCGGCCCTAGAAAGGGTTAATGGATACTGAAGGGAAGTTAGATCAATGACCCACAAATTTGGCGATGAATTTATCATCCATTTAACCATGAAAATGAAGATTCTCGAAAATACAAGAATTTTAGGAAATATTTCTTTTAAGAGCGAAGATCCAGATCCTTCTGATAATTCGATATGATGTCGCGAAGACTGTGAAAACGGAATGAGACAGCTGAAGCTAGGTATTCTTGCGAATTCTTTCTTTAAAGTGTTGATCTCCTATGAGTTCTCTCTGTGCTGTTATGGTTGTTTAGTAACGATTTGCCGCTTGCGTGTATGCTGCAGATTTCTGCAAATACTGACTTTATGTACATTTCTGTTTTCTTTCTGCCTGTGGTTTGACTTTTCCTGTGAAATAAAACTTCATTAATTGTTATCGAGTTAGTCTTTTCATTGTACTCGCACCGGACGGATTTTCTGTAGCAATATTTAATCTTGTTTAATATTACCTGCAAAATGATTATTATTTTGTATTGTGATAATAAAATTAAATCCCCTAGACAATCAGGTAGTGTTCGAAGTAAAAAAAAAGACTATTTATAAAAGGGGAAAATTCACTGTCTTTGCAATTACTTTTGTGCGATTGAGGATTTAAGTCTTGTTAAAAATCACAAAGCTGGTGTCTAGATGCCCCAAGTATACCCTGTTATCTCAATTTAACCATTTTTTAAAAGCATTTCGCTATTCAAGAATGCTCTATATTCATTAAAATTGATTTTTGAAATAAGTGTTATGACCACTTTAGTTTCGAAACATTTTCACTGTTTACAAAATGTCGCTACTTTCATGCTAAAATATTTGAAACTTTTTTCTGAATTTTTATTCTATTGACTTAAAAATAATTTTATTTCTAATTATGTTTAATTTTTGTAGGATGGAACAACACATGTTGTTTATGCCATGGGAAGAGGGCCCATTCGAAGACTTGATGGTATGAACTTGGCTAAAGAAATACATGGGTTTCAAAGAGTACAGCTTCTGAAGAATATTATGCCAAACCCACCGTTTCCCGACGACACAAAGACAATAACAATCCACAATGATAAGGTAAAAGTCCATAAAAAATTTTTTAATTTATTATCTGAATAGACTTTGTTTATTTGCAGTTTCATTGATTTATTTAAAAGTTGAATGTCAGGAAATCAGTTAAATTTTTACAGTATTATGATAAGAGTTAATAATGAGAGTTTTTCTAGAAACAAATTTTTTTTTAAAGTTTACAAAAGTTGTACATTAAAAACTGAATTTAATTATTTAGTTTTCAGAGGTTAAATACTTAATATTCGTCGGCAAGTCACAAGAAGTTTAAAACATAACGGAGAACTTGCGTATTGTTGTCTGAGTAATAGATACATTGCTGCAACTCTGCTTAAACTACTTAATTCAAACTTTTATTAATTACCGCATGAATCCAAATATTATTTTAAATTTTTTCCCAAAATTTAAAATTCAAGATAAAATTTAATTTCAAGAGCTCGTTACATTATACGGGAAAAATCTTTTGTCATATTGCCACGAGCTCATTTCATTAATATCTACTCAGTGAGAAGACGAAATTATAAGTAATCGCTCACAGGATATCAATATAACTACAGCATACAATGACAATGCAGCTGCAGTATATAATTATACAAAGAAACGAAACTAGGCAAGGGTAATAAGTCAAATATAATAACATTAATTACAATTATGTGACATACAATAGCATGAAATTATGTTAATTTTTTTCCATGAAATAATCACACAATTGAATTAGATACCGGAAATATATATTAATTAATTTTTGGTACAAGCCTCTTGTTAAAGTTTACATACCAAATGGCTCTGTAATATAAGTTATTGCAGTTTAACTGTAATCATAATAACGTTCGTCGGACTTTTCTCCCATAATTGGGAATGGGAAATTCAATATTATCTCTAAACCTAAAGGCTAGTTTGACTTGATAGACGAAACAAATGTTTCAACTGATAATTTTGTGGTCCTACATAGTGTCTCAGCACCATAATTATAAACTTATAGGGAGGAAAGTACATCTAAACAATTCAGAATTGCATTGTAATTCTGGTTCAGAAATTTGTTAGACACGGTATATGGCGTTACATGTAAGCCTGATTTTCGAACGTTCCTTAATAGACTCTTTATTTCAGCATTCCTTAGCAAGACTCAAGAATTCTAACTAAAGATCTCACAGCTTTTTTCGTTGCACCGACAGTGATCATTAACCAATGAATGCACTCTACTCAATGTGGATAGCTGTGATGTCAATGATTATGATCACAGACTCTTTCAGTAGAATGCTGAAATGAAGGCTTTCTTAGGAAACATTCAAGAATCCTGCGTACCTCAAATGCCATTTTCCATGTCTGACAAGCATTGCTATGTAATTGAGAGTTCTCTAAGCCTATGCTATCCCTCATAGAAGTTTATAATTGTGGTTCTGAGACATACAGCATATAATAGTGCGAGTAAGAGGAAAGAAAACATATGAGCAGTTTTTAATACCGAGGGCATATAAATCTTCGGCCTTTATGCATTTTTCGCCACTTTTGCAAAACAAATGAAATGCAGAAAAGGATTAAAGTGTTATTTATGTACCCAATTCAGCTACCTATTTTAAAGATGCATCTTACACTAAATTAATCCTTGGAGGCTTGATATCTGTTGTCACTGTAATTGTAACTCTTAGATGAATTACTGGAGGGCTTGTAAGATTTTCTTGCTTACATCTTAAGACTTTCTTGTACATTTAGAGTACATTTTTAGGGCACTATAAAAACTCCCATTCGAACTCTTTGACTGTGAATGATAGAGATATGTTCTAATTCGATTCCTATCAAGTAGTTATGTCAGTTTTCTCAAGACAGGATTCGAATTTTCTCACTCTGGCCTGTTTCTGTTGAAGAACATACAAAACGTCGCACCCAGACATTAAGAAGAGCACGAGCGATGGTTTATGCAAATTTGTTAGTTATTATTTGAAACCACCTAGTGATCTGATATTCATTGGCTAAATAATAGGCTTTTTCTTCTGCTGGAGGTAAGAGACTTCTAATGTCAGTGTATCTAGGCAATCTAGCATCAGGCAAAGCAAAGATGGTGATGCTTTGGTGAGCTTAGTTATATTTGATTGTTGACATGGAACATTGCCTTTGACTAATTTTCTGATATCTATTTTCTTATTGGGGCGCACATGCCTGAGAAGATATTAATTCAAATGTTTCTGCTACTTCTTGATGCGTATGGTTATGGGATTGTTCTCATAGGTATGCGATATAGATGGTCTTGGTGCATCAGCTGACACAGCGCTTCAAAGTTCTGATGCAATAATTGGAAAAGGCATTGATTTGAATTTTTGGGAAATATAGTTTTTTTTATTCCAGTTAATTCTGTTGCTCAGGTCTAAAGCTTTTGAGTATTAAATTACAGCCGGACATCTGATTTATTTCTATCTTAGAAATACAATCTACTGTTGTGTTATTTATTTCCCTTGTATGGCAAATAACAGTTCTCAACTGGTAAATAAAGTCTATATGCCACAGTTGACGAGGACTTCATCCGACCTGATTTTGTTCAAATGCATAAGGTGAGATTTTAGATCAATATATGTAATAAAGTTTGGATTTTCGAGCATGAATTTAAAATTTTTTTCAACGGCATTTATAATAGTTAACAATTTCTGGTCTTAAGTTCAAAACTTTTGTTAGAAATTTGTAAGTTTAACTCGCAAAAAAGTAATCGAATTCCTTGTGATATTCTGCTGCATAAAAAAGCTGCCAACTACAAGATTGCTAACGTCGAATCATACACTTAAGATTTGGCTTTAGCGCGAATCGTCTGTTTTTCACACCTAATTAGACGATCCACTTCTCTACTACAGCCAAGAGTTTAATGAAGAGGTAATCTTATAAGATAAAAGGTGTGAATCTCAAGCGATTTACACTAATGTAGCTCCAGGAATTGAATGCCAAATTAGTGTTGATTCAGTTAGAGTAATTTTGGTATCGCTAAATTCTTATTTACATGTCTCAGATCGACAGAAGCAGATCATGCTGGGTTTTCTTATTGCTTGGGTTTTCTTTTAGATTTAATTTCTTTCACGTATATAGCTTTTGATACGAAATGGTATAAAATTTAAAAATGCCAAGAAAACGCTTTAGTTTAATTATTGTACTTGTCTTTGGAAGCTTCGAGATGGAATCCACACGATTTAGAAATAGTTCACTTACGGACTCCAAAATCTCGAAGTTTAAAAATTAGACACATCTGACTCCAGAAACTCTTATATGGCTTTAAATAGAACTTGAAATTTTATATATGTTCGAATGAAATTCCGAAATGTTCTGTACACTCTTCTAAAATTTTTGAAGTTATGTGAATATTCTCTGCGAAAACAGATAAATTTGAGCTCCATGTCCCTTTGGCGATAAGATTTTGATCTTTGTAATAGTATAGATACTTTTCAACTACAGAGGAGTGCTGTTGAATACATCAAAGTGTTATATACTTTCGTGGAATTCGTAGAATATATTAGAATTTGATCATAGGCTTTTATGATATTTCTGTGTTTGAAGATCGATGGCCCCATGTAAATTTTAAATTATATCCGGAATATTATACTCTATATTTAACCATTACAATGTATATTAAGTGCACAATAATTTCATTGTAGTGTATATTTCATGCTATTCTTTTATGCTATCACTTGTAATATTGAAGTACAGTTCCATAAGGTTCGCATATGCTCTAATTCAATCATTTTTTAAATTCCACTTTAGCGACTTTCGGAGAATTAGATACCAAACGAGATAAATTCATAACAGTTTGTAACCTTTCCGGATTTAGTGAATTGCTCTTTTTCTCTGATCTTTATCAGAAAAAAGATTCAAATTCTTGATCTGACAGAAAAGGTTTTTTGATCCCTAGAAATTTCAAACATTAATTTTTCACAGAGATCTCACTTCTTGGATCATACGGATAAGGCCTTCCCTCTACAAACACGGAAACCTCATACTTATTTGGAATCCATGAAATCTTGTTCACAACAATATGGCATCATTTGTATAAATGTTTGTCTATTATGGAAATCGAAATATTGCGTATTAAAAGCATTGATTTAAATATTTTCTCAGGCACATGTCCAATGAGAGATTTTGAGTAGTGCGTATTTCGCTTAGAGAAGTAAAGTTTACTGAAAGATGGATCTGAATAGCATTTTTCAACTTTGAGGCAGAAATAATGAAAACATTTGATCCAGTGTCCATTTCAAATTTTATGTTGATTTATTTGACTCGAACAAAGAGACGACGAGAATTTTTCGACACAACAGATCTTTACGTCTCGCCAGAACCAATTTAAAAAATTGCAAAGCCGGAATTCAGTAGTCTTTTCGCCAAATTTATGATGGTATCAACAAATTTCAATTATTTTCTCTTGATTGACTTTGTTCTCGTGAAGCTTGATAGTGGCAGTAGCTACGATGCTGGTCCCTAGCCATATCATATAGCTTTTGAATCTGCAAGCAAATAATCTGGCGAAGCTGACATAAGGAACGTCGCTAGTATGGACTCATTGAAGTGACTCCACTTACAGAATTCTCTACTTCTGTTGTTTTCTCGAGGGTCAATCGTGTAATTGCTATTAGAACTGATTGTAAGAATTTTGGGAGCTTCTGTTGAAATAATTCAAACGTCAGTTTATCTGGGACTTTATTCGCGAAAGTTCGCTTAGTCTGCAATTGTTTAGGTGTTTTCCGGAAAGTTTATTACAATCTTGCTGCTGTGTTTTTCTGTATCTTTTTTTATGAGTGTTTACATTTATCTGCTGAATTTGTGTTTTTAATTCCTTTTCGAACAGTCCATGTTCCTTAAGGTGGTAGGCACGAAACGGTACTGTTAAACCTTATCCTATTCTTGGTGGTTGCTGTTCGGTCATTCATTTTACTCTCGGTGGTCGCCGTATCATTAAAAAAATTCGGATGTGAGGAGCATTAAAGCAAGATTCGCAAAACTGTAAGCTATCGAAATTACTTCGGCTATATTGCTTGAGATAATTTTTTTTTTAACGTTGCGAGTTTATCACTGAATGGAATATGTCATGGAGTTATACATAAATAGATGACTTTAGACAAAATATTCTATTTTTTTTATACAGAAATTGAAATCGAAATAATATTTCAATTGCTGTAAGTTAAAAATATTACAAGCAATCTTAGTTCAGAAAAGCTTTTTCTGAGGCAAAATCATATTCAGGTCTTTTGCTCATATGTCTTTTGTAAATGCAAGGAAAATATTTTTCATTAATAGTGTCCTGGAAATGAGGAGTTTATTGACATTTCATATAAATCCCTCGTATTGATATAAAGTGTCAATAAACCATTTTTTTTTCCGAAAATACCGTACATTTATTTTGAGTAAATTCATGTACGTTCAGGAAATTTTCTGCGATTGATTATTTATAGAAATAATAGTTTATTACATTTTTTCACCTTTTCACATCTAGAAACGGTTGTGCTAAGGTATAATCTTGGTATTTGCTTTCAAATACTTAAAAACCCAGTTAATTTCTCTTGATCAGCAAAGAGAATGTTATCTAAGAATTCTACAGTTCTTACGGATATAAGGATATGTTAGACCTGAAATTAGATAGGATATTCATGCATAATTTTATCTGTCGAATTTCTGAAATAAAAATGATATGAAAGAGTAACAATTTTACCTCGTTTAAAATAATTCTAAGCTATACAATGAAAAACTCTAGAAAAATCATATATAACTTAAAAAAATATTTGGACGCATTAACGAAAACGGCTTCTATTATTTTTTCCTAATTATCTGGTTGGGATATATTTCTTAAAAATGTAGAAATTATAAAGCATTTACTTTCTCCTTCAATATTTCCCATTGTTTACAACAACTTTTGTTCATCATTTTATATTTCCAGGAAATATTTTTATGTAAAGGTGGGTTTATACTAATTATTGTCAATTCAATAAAATTGCAAAACAGCGTATAGTTGTTCCGTCTGGGCAAATACTTGATGTCCCCTTTTCTATGTAAGCGCGATCTTACTGGATCGATAATACTGGTTTAATATAAACTCCGCTTAGTTGGTTTCCAATGATTTTCTCTTTCCTCGGTTTACACCATTAATTCTCTGGCCCCTTGAAAATTGCGAAAGAAGGGAAAAATTGCTATTTTACATCTTTCAGTCTGCTTTACATACTGAAATACTGAACATTTACCAATGAGATATTTTTTTTCTTCTAGGTAGCAGTGCCAAATGTTGAAACAACCTATTATTGTACTCTACATCGTTTGCCACCAGAATTTGAAAACAAAAATCACATTATTCAGGTAAATCATTGATTGTGTATTTAACAAATTATAATACTCAATTACATTAAAGAAATGTAACAATTTTTTTATACATCTATGAAAGTTTTCTTAATTTTCTACCCTTAATCTTCGATTGAAACATAGATATGAATTCATTATTATTCCATCAACCACTGATGGGGTTAACTCATGTTGTCTTATTATGAATCAAGTGCAATCGCAATAATTCTGAAATTCAGCGATTTTCTTGTAGAATTTCGCTTCTTTAGTGCACGTTATTTGGACTTGGCACAACGTGGAATTAAATAAAATGTAAAGTAACGCATAATACGTGATAGTAATGCTATGTTATCCGATTCTTTTATGTACCAAAGAAATTACATGAAAGAAAAAACTACTCATAATAGAAAACAATATTAATCTGATTTAAAACTCCCTCCTTCCGAATTTTATTTATATCAGTGAATATTAATATAATCCAATTTCAAGCAATAGGTTTTTTAAAAATTTATTTAGAATATTAATGTTAACAATTTGTGAATAAAGTTGGTTCTATTCGATATTGAAAAACTGATGAACAGATATATAATGTTTTTTTTAAGTCTTTTAGAGCATCTAGCATTGCTTTTTCAACTTTGGTGAATCGGTTTCCATTAGTGAATAGAAATGGCTAATTTTATTGTGATGTTTGAAACATTTTTTTTATTTCTTAAGATTTAGAAGTCAAAATAAGAAAATAAAAATATCCTATTTTAGAGGTAATTTTTTTATCAGACGGTATAGGAAATTATCACTGTTATTTTCAAATTTCAAAATGCCTCATGACAGAATAGCTTTTCTAAACTCTTTCTAAATTATTCTGAAGTACAGAAAGCAATTTCTTCATTTAGGCCATTAAATGATGAGCCAAAGGATGGTACGAGACAAAAGTTTATTTTGATACATTAATATGATGGAATTAGATAACGACTTCAAGAAGACATTCACCCAGGAATGTTGCATCATATATTATGTCTGCTCAGTTGGCGATAGTATAACAAACAACTGGTCCACTAGTCATAACAGTTTAGGTGAGTTTGGAATGAATAACAGAGTGAAATCAGATTATGGAAACGGGGAAGAAGAAAAGTTACGGCCAAGTCAAAACGACTAAAAAAATCAACACTATTTTCTTTTTTAACAATGATGTGTACATACGGCTGAATCAAGTATAATGTATCACCATCTCATACTTCTAAATTTCCACTTCGTTATTTCGCAAAATTTGACGAATGTGGATAAAAAGCAATATTTCCGGTTGCAAGTTGATATGTAGGCGATTCAGATATAGGTCTGAAAACAATATTAACGTTATTTTACAATATCGCTATTGTTAGTTTAAATTTGGCTGGAATAAAAATCTGAATAGTTCTTGTAGATATTTATGAAATATAATGAATATATCTACTTTTGCAATTCTTTGTTTCTATTTTATTCAGCAAATTTTATACTTTCAGATAACTAAAGATATTTCAATGTTGATGATGAAAACTAAAAATGAAGAATAGTTAAACTACATTTCAACATGTTTTACTGTAAACTGAAACTTTAAATTTTGTGCATTGCATCTTTAGATTGAATGCCGAGGGAGTAAAATAAAACGACAGAAAAAGGAAAAAGAATAAAAACCTGAACTGAATCTTTTAATTGTAATTTCGGAAAGCTTGTAGTTTTTCTTATTAAAGCAATTTTTACTTAAAGGTGTAACTTCTCATTATTTGAATTTGTTGATTACTGAAGCTGTATTGAGAATATGAATTATTTATAGAAAAGCGGTTGCTAAATAAAAAGGAAATTATTTAAAAGAACGAGGCAATGGAGTGCATATGAAATTGATTAGAAATAAATTCATAAATGATTCCATTTTAGTTTGACTTCTGTATTGCTATAAGTAATTTTAACCTCCAAATAATAGTTAAACCACAATAATTCTTTCGATCACCTTTTAATGAGATTCGAAATATTTTTCAAAAATAATAACAAAAGAATTTCGTCTTTCTCAAGCTTTTTCATCTGTCTGGATGTATGGTAATATCTTGAAACAATTTTTCACTGTTCATCAAGGAAGCAATTAGCTGAATTTTTCTATAAAATACTTTAAATTATAAAGCTGTTGGATTATTCTTTCTTTTTAAACTAACATTTTCAATGTTTAAAGCAAAACTATTAAAAGTACTTTTTAATTTTTACTTACAATATTTATAATTTGGACATTGAGATTTACTTAATTTTTTGTTACTTTAATCATTATTAATCGCATTTATTGAGCAAGGCATTTCTGTCTAATTGGAAACTTTTCAGGAGCATTTCAATTTTGTGTAAGTTTTATGAAAAAAGAGAAAATTAATAAGTAAATTTAAGAACTGAGATATATTCCCAAAGAAAAATGGTTTCGTAAAATTTTAAGAGTTTTAGATAGTTTAAAAATTATGTAAAGGATTTAATAGATTTTATTTTCTCTCAACAGATCAAAAGATTAGTATGGTAATTAAAATATTTTATAGAAATTATGCAAATAATTAAAGAAATATTTGGAATTAAAAAATATTTTATGTTATTAACAAAGAATAAAATAAACGGTTTGTTATTTCGATATAATATACTTTGTTAAATATTTTAAAAGGTTAAATACTTAAGAAATTTTTTATTTTGAAGTATATTTATGACTTGACCGATTAATTAGAATCAAAATTATGAAAATAATGAAATTAATGGCATTTCTTTTTATGATTTCATTATCTATCTTATTTTTTAAAACATTTGATATGCTATATTTATTTTATCAAGTAGAATTTCAAATATATTGATTTTATTAGATGTATTGAAAGTATGCTTAGCTGTTTGAATCCTTGCATATCAAAGCATGTATTTAGTGCTTACTTGTTATCTACTTTTAATGATTTTGAAAATTTTATAAAAGGAATCTATTTGCCCAGATTATTTTTTTCATTTTAAGATTAAATTATGAATGAAAAAGCATAAATAATTTATCCATCTTCAGACCTTATTTCAAATAGACATTAAAACTATAGACGCTGCCTCCAGAAATGTGCAATTTAAAGGTAGAATAAGATATGAGATCAGATAAGTAAAAATTGGTTACAAAGCTTCAAGAACATTTTAAATTAAACATGAAAGTGGCAGACTAAAAATTGTGTGAATTTAGAGAGTACAAACACCTCTTTACACCACCTATAGAGGAGGATCAAACCTCTAGCATCCGAAAATTTGCATATTGCTTGCATATTTCAAGAGCCGTAAATGTTGTGCATGTATACATTTCTTGTAATCTGTGCCTAAGAAATGTACAGGGATATTCAGAGATGTTTATCATGAACTGGCTTTCCATCAACTAAATCGTAGGAATGCAAAGAACATCTGTAATAGATAAAGTATGAAGAAAAAATAACAGTAAAAATTAAAATTTATAAATTTGTTCATAAAACACAGTTGCGTATTACGCAATTAATAAGTGATTTTTAGATTTAAAACTTCCCAAATCGGGTTTTTTTTCGCTTTATCTGTATAAATCCAGGCTATTTTAGCCATACGCTACGCTGCAACATTAATCGAAATACTCTAATGTCTAAAGAAATTGCTATAAATATACACCGCTATACTAGTAGTCTGTCATATTAATTAGAGCAATTCAGATGCAAGATCGGTTAATTTTATTTTTATCAAAGTAACAGAAGATGTTGTATGTTAATTTTACCCCATTTTTACTGTATTTAATAGCAGCGTAAAAATGCTCCGAAGTATCATTCTATTATAAAATTTTTTATAAAATAATAAATTTTCATTCACAAAAACTGAACTGCAAACAAATATAGATAATGAAACCTATTGTTTTCATAGAGAAGCTTATAATTTTATTTTGTTCACCATTTTTTGAGAGAAATAATCTTAATTAATCGAAAAAGTCTTTGTCGAAAGTTGAAAGATTCAATGGAATGTAGTTGTACCCACCTCTTTCTAGTTTTCAAAATGTCCTTCTGCTTTACGAATTATTTAATCTGTAATCAGTCTTTTATTTTTTATTTTTAGTACTCTTCAGCTATTCAAGAAGGAAGCGAAGGTCTTGTTCATCACATGGAAGTTTTCCATTGTGAAGTTGAGGCTAACAAGAAATTACCTCCTTGGAATGGACCCTGCTCGAGCCCTGCAAAACCAAAAATTTTGGAAGCCTGTAAAAGAGTACTGGCTGCTTGGGCAATGGGTGCTCTGGTAAGGAAATATTCCGAATTTTCATTGTCTTCGAGCTTATTTTAAAGACAAAATAATGCTTTCAACAATGCATTGTAGGATATCAAGAGAGTCACGAAATTCCTCTTTCCAATAATTATCGTACAGTATAATAAATATACACAGAACTCCAGTAGAAAATAGGCTTGTATTCTTCATTATGTTTAAACAACAATATTTGATACAATACTGCCTATTTAAACAATGTGCATTTTTCCAATTGACTATAAAAATCCTTAATTTATATTTGCGTGAACTATTAGGAATTAAAACGTTTTCTTCTAATAGATATTCCATTTCATATATTTGGCTTTATTAGTCAAAATAACCTAAAACTGCTTCATTAAGAATTCATATATGTGTTTCTAGGAGTGAATCGGAACTTATTCCATGCTAATGATAAAGGTAAAGAGTATTTATGCTATCGGTAAAGTTTTAAATATATTCACAAATCCCTAAAAAATTATTTTATGTCAAAACTACACAAAGGGCACTAAAAACTACTAGTAATATTAGAATGTATCAACAAAGGAAATTTTTTACTGATCACTAGAAATTTTTTTTTTAAATACAGAGTATTAATTTATATTTCTCTCCCTCTCTCTCCATATTTCCTAATATTACATGAAGTAAAACAAATGCCAATATTGTAATTTATGTTTTACATCTAATTTTAAATTTAGAGAAAATATGTCTCACAGTATCTCAGAATCCGCTTTCTTGTCGATTTCAGACATTTGATAAAGTTTTTGGTTGAAAGTGTGATAAATTGAGATGCATAGAATACTTAACAAGGAAATGAAATTTCTGAGTCGGTTATTTTCCTCAACTTTCAAAAACATTGAAGAAAATATGAAGTTAGAGATTAGAAATTTTGACGCTGTTTAACATCCACACAACTTAATAGAAATATGAAATTAGTTGAAATGAATGCAGACCAATAAATGCTACAACTCTTTAGCCAAGGAAATTAGAAATATGTGTGATGTTATTTTATTTCAAAAGCTGAATATGACTTGGAAGTGTTAGTGTTGAAGCCCAGAAAAGGATACAATGAAAGTGGAAGAATAAAAGACAACTAGGAATATTAATAGTCATTTATTTATTAAAAATAAAATGACCACATTGTCCCTAGAACAGAAATGCGCGGTCAATATTAAATTGAATATTTCCCTATGTTTATTTTTCCAAAAGAAGACTGAAATTAAAATCAGAGAAATATTACAAATTATATATACATCTGGCAATGAAATGAATGAATGATTTTTAACATTAAATTTTTGCATTAAGAGCATAAGTAATTTCAATTTAACGATTCAACTCTGAACTTTTCTAAATACTGATTTTAGTTAAAAGTATTTAAGAGATCGTAATTTTAATATAAATAAGTCATTGCGGCTATGTATGTATATTTGTATGTGCGTTCCAAATCTCTTCAGAAACAACTGGACCGATCCGAACCCATTTTCAGACTTATTATATATAACATGAGAAATAATTCAGCCAACTTTTCAAATTACAAAAATTAAATATTCAAGTAATGAGAAATTAAGCAACATTTTGCTTTTCTTACGCTTTAAAAGACTCTACCACTAATTTTTCAATTTCTTTTATTTTTATTGACAAGGATTTTATAATTTTGAAAATAACAATTTAATCTTGTTTAAAACTAAATTTTAAGTTAATAGCTGAAATGAAGAAATCTTATAACGCAACTTATTGTACTTAAAATGTTATATGGTGAAAATTAGTCGTAGTTCACCACATTAAGATTTTTAATCGTATGGTTCAATTGATATTTTAATTTTAAATAAGGCAATGCTTTAGACGAGAAAAGAATTTTGTATATTATATGTTGTGCAAAAGTGGTTTTTTTCCATTGAAAATATTATTCATGAAAGGATTTTAATTCTAAGCAATGTCGAATATATCAATTAATAATGAATTAAGAGTGTATCAGTTCACATCCTCAGAAACATAGTGACACATGAAAATAATTGAAACTAGTGAAAATATGAGTATTTTGCTGCTAGAGAGTCATCCTATAATTTCAAATGAAAATTACAATTTTTTTTACTAAGATTGGTAATAAAATCTGTCATATGAAAAGTTGGAGTTTATAACATAAAGTTAGAAAAAAGAAAGAAAAGAAATTTAAAAAAATAATTCTAAAGAAATATTTTAAAGCTATTTTCTTGGTGAGTTTTTCTGACTCATTTTCAAAACGTAAGTAAGGAGGTTTATTCTTTTTCTGCAATCCGTACTAATCTCCATACAGGAGGTTAAAGGCTATAGCTGTGAAGCAATGTGAAGTATCTACTTGTGAACAGTAGTTTTTAATTTTGACGATGTTAAATAATTCTTTATTTAGATCTTTTTTAGTCAAAGAGTTTACACTAATGATTTTATTACAAAGAGCTTTTGAATTTTTCTTTGAAACTGAGAGTTAGATGGATTTTTTTCCTTAAAAAAACTTGCGAGAGCTTTAACCATTTTTTAAGATGTTAATATTCAGAATTTTTATGATGGATCAATTGTCGGCCTGCATAATTACCTTTTTTCCTTTTTTTCGTTTAACTTTTGAAGACTGAATACATGGAAAAAATTCTGCTTTGCTTTTTTTATGTGAACAAATTGAAGAGCAGTGGTTTACTAACAATATCATTATGAAGCTAGCTCATTTTTTTGCCAAGATAAAAAATGCTTTAGTGCATTAAGGTGAAAATTAAAATTACTGATAATTAATGCAACGTGTAAACATTCGCAGTCTAGAGTTGGAAAGGGCCACAGTTTTAACCATTTGCATTCGGAAAAGCAATTCGATGCGTAATTATTCATTTAATACATAGAATTGTTTATTGCTCTGTGGATAGAATACATACATTGAAACTGAATCAACTTCTTTTTACCATTCTGTATGTATTTTTAAAAATTAAAACAAAATAAATAAATGTCAGTAAACAAAATAAATAAATGTCATGAATGTAAAAATTGAGAGAAAACATTCAAGTGCAAAGGATTAAAATCCCAACACTTTTTCGTTTGAAACCGATCTTTTATGAAAGATTTATCAGTTTATTTACCTAGAATATTATTTAACGATTTAAAATTTTTGATCTTCTGGAAATATTTTAGATCTGGTTTCAAAGGCAGATAAAAATATTTTCTTCGTATTTTGATTCAAGTCTTTTATGAAACCTGTTCACATTGAAAAGAAATTCAGCATGGAGTGATTTTTAATACTCGGAAAAAATGCTGCTTTTTCTGAATTTTTGCTACCAAAAAGTATAATATGTCAACGCAGATGTTAGTCACTGTTCACTGATACTGGCGGAAAAAAAGGAAATATTAATGCCCTTATTACTGAACACCCTTAATACCCTTATTACTGCCCCCCCCCCTACTGAACACGCAACACTTATGCACACACCCATACAATTGTAATCAATCATGATTCAAATTATAACCACACAAAACAAAAAAATACTGTTACATAATATTCTAATTATGTGCTATTTTTTTATTGCATTAATAAATGAAAATAACAGCATAACTGTTTTAACTGTGATCAAAGCATATTCAAATATACTTCAAAGTTAGTAAAGATTCCAGGAAAAAATAAGTTGTTGATAGAATATTATTATTTATCATATCATTACAATGACAAATCTGCAAAGTGTATCCACTGTATAAATAGCTTGCAAAAGTATTAATGAACTTTATTTTGTTACACTATTTATAAATATTCATAATGGATGCTTACAGATTTTATAAATTTCGGGTGAACTCTTTTGAGACTCAGTTTTAAGCCGAATAAAATCAAAAGTTATTGGAATTTTATTTGAAATTACTTTTGCCCTCTTTTTTTTTTAACTCGAGAGACTGGAAAAATTTAAGTACTCTAGCCATTAAACATTCGATGAAGCTGAAGACATTTGATACATAGGAAAGCTAGAAGAATAACGAATTTTAAAAATAAAAAGAGAGGAGTATGTGCCCTGAAAATCTTCATCTAGCTAGAAAACAGAAAAATATAATCATTTCGCTCTCATTAAGCCTTTTTGAGGATAGGGGGGGGGAGATTTTCTGCGCAGTAAGTTTTTTTTAAAATTTTGCCATCTTAATTTTTAAAAATAAGAAATCTTAAAGCATTCTCTTTTTTAGAAAGTTAAGATACACTTGTTTAATTAATAATAAGATGATAATCTATTTTTATTATATCATTTTGTTATTCAAATAAGATTATAGTGCATTTAAAAAAGAATTTTAGTTTAGAAAGAAAATTTTTTGATGCTTTGAATCGGAAACTGTTTCAAGCATGTAACGTTTTCCGAAAATACTCTTTAACCATTATTATTGTTATCCATGGGATCTGATAGTGTGTCTACTAAAAAAAATTAATTTATAATTGAAATCTTAGTATCACTGCTGCTTTTTAATATATTCCTATTCAAAAGCTATATAAAAATCTTTTATGAATTAAGGTGTTAAGAAGTGTTCAAAAGTGTTAAAAAATTATTTATATGACATTTCTGTAATTCAAGTTCAGTTCATTAAACACAGAAACGTGTTGTGAATTAAGATTATAATTTCTCCCTCTTCTACACTCTATCTATAGTTAAGTCTAAATGCTTTTGAAGTTTCCCACATTTCTCATATTCAATTTTGATTTATTATGAATTGAAATCGCAAATGCACTTTACATGAAAAGGATTAGGTATGAACAGGCATCATAATCCTGAGGATACTCTGTGCTCTTGCCTCTTACCTGGTTTACTCTCCTCTCCATTTTCTCTGCTTTCCTTCTTTCTTCAAAAGACGGTAAGCGAGAAGCGTATGCAGTTCTGCTTGTTTTTAGCTTATCATAGAGACCAAAATCCCTACTTGTTGCTATGCTTGGTGATACTTCAGAAGGGAGGCATTGTGGTTCTTGTTGTATTAGTTTGGCTGCTAGCTTGCCACCTGTGTGGTTACTCTGCTAGGAATCAAGAGAAGGAATCAATGTCTTGGGTTTGAGGTTGGTGGAACCACAGACTTGGAGAGCGACAGTAATCACCTGGAACTGGAAGAAGGCGAAACTATTCTCTATTAACAAACTTAAAAAGGATGGAATAGACCCCAAGGCTTATAGCCCCACATATTTGTTACCAGTGATTGCAAAATCTTGGATGAATTCATCATTCAGAGAATAAACCATCACTACACCAAGAGAAGCCTTCTTAACCCGCGGCAACACAGGTTCAGGTTGGGGACATCATTGAGACAGTTGGATGTGAATTTGGATGTCAAATAAAACGGGCAATGAGAGGTAGGTATGTGGCAGTATCCACACAAAATCTTTAAAATAACAAAATTCTATCTCGGTTGCAAGACAGTAGAGCTCCAATGTAAGAACAATAGCTGGAGCTTTAAGGTGACGAGGGAAATTCCACAGAAGTATTGTATTAAGTGTCTATTCTGGAACATTGCTGCAGATTCGGCATTGTAATTTAATCTGCTATCATGCTATTTTATGCAGAAATTTGTGTATGGCCTTGTCATGACTATCAGTGGCCAGACCAAAGCGATTGTTAAGAAAAGAAATAACGAGTCTAAGAAGACTCCGTGCCTTGGAGGGAGACAAACTCCAATTTAATGCACCTGAAACGGTGTTGATGCTATTCACCCAAGAAGTAAAACATAGCTTACTAGATCTTCAAGTAGTCGAATGAAGAAAGTTAGTATCAGAATAGAATGGACGATTTAGTACTTGGTAGTTCTGTGGTGCAGTTCGCTGTCCTTCAAGAAACATTTTAAGAATATTAGAAAACTAGATAGATAGCATAACCTTCAAGCTATGAAGTGCGATACAGAGATTTTATTGGAGATGGCAAGACCTATTTAAAAAAATTGTCCAAACCTTATACCTTTCTATGGTTATGGAGCTTGGGAACACCAATAAGATTACAGTAGCTCAAAGTTTTATTAAGCAATGTAAAAAGGTTATTAAAATTGAGAATGCTGCTTATAACAATGGTCACAATTTTAGCAAGAGTAATGCCCTTGTAATTCAAGGTCTTAGAACAAAGCCTGCAAATATCCTTATTGCCAATATAGGAGATGAATTAATTATAGGATATATAGAGTTCAGGACTGAGAATGCAAAAACAAAATAAATCATCTGCAAATTCATTCGGAAGTTTTCTATTGAAGAACTGAAGCTTCAGGATTTAGAAATATACCCAGTAAAATCACGCCTTGACAAAAGAGTGGCATTTGAAATAGTAGTGTTCTACAAGGACAGAAAGATGATAAACAAGTGAAATTTTAAGACCACAGCATAAAATTTCCAGCGGAAGTAATAGGTCCGAAAATGGCTGTGAAATACTGCAGTGTGTCCCCGTTTTCTCGGATTCGAGTTCTGCTTTATAATTCTTTGAACATTAGAGTAACATTTACATATTGCTGAGGAAAATGAAAGATTTATATAAGACGTATCTGGTTATAGTAAAAATATGATTTCACTGGAGTAAGGCCTACGTCATATGTCCCGGAAATTAGCGGGCAAGCAGCGAGGCGAAGAGAGTCACTTAAAGATCTGAAGTGGAGGGGAGACTCTACAACTTCAAGATTACTCTGAAGAGAAAAATACGAATGACATTAAGGAAATCAGTGAAAGAATAGATGGGACCTATCTTCCAAAGGTCGACAGACGGCAAAATATCTGGGCGAAAAGAACACTAAAATGCCACATTTCTACCTCAATGTTATCCAGTTTTTCACTGGCCATGGGTGATTCAAGCCCTATTTCTGCAGTTTAGGATGCTCTGACACTGAAGGCTGCAGTTGCGAACAGGTTGGTATTGTCTATCAATATATTTTCAGGTGTCCTTTACCAGCCACTGGAGGAATAAGCTGAAACATGAAGAAAAAAAACTCCCAGAACATCGGTTAATAATTGGCGGAAATTAATATTGATAAAGAAAATTGTTGTAGTTCAAAATAATATTCCAAAGATTAAGAAGAGGAAGAGGAGGAGGAAAGGTATTTCTATTCTGCGGGAGCACAGGAAAAGTTTTCACAGGGAATGATGAATACAGACAAGTAGCTATTTCGACAGAGCGGCGGGGGAGGGTAAGAGGGTTTCATAGAGGTTGTAAGCTTGTAAGAAGGCTGTGAGCTGGCGCTACCATGAATCCTATGGATGCTCTTGTCCGCGTGGATGGGTGTGATGTTCCGGCATTCCTGTCTCCATCTGCTTGCTCTTCGTGCGTCGCGTCGTTGCTGATTATTTATCGATTTGACTTGAAGCAATAAAATTAATTATTTAAACCGTTTTTTAAGTGACATTAGAAATTGTATACTGCGATTGTAAAAGAAATGTTTCCCTGCTTTCAGTACACATACGCAGGAGCTTTTTAAAAGTATTTTAATGGATACTTCTGTTTTTGAAAAGTTTAAAAGAAATTGAGCCATCCATAATCCCACAGCAAAATGTTACGTTTGTTTTCGGTTTATTGTTCTGAATGCAAGAGGTTCATGTATCAAACATACATGTGTACTACTTCAATATTTTTTTATAAATATTCAGTTAATTCAAAGAAGTAGGTAACCCAAACTTAAATAAAAAGCCCCACTGGAAGACGACCATCAAATGTAAATAATATCGGTTAAAAAGGTGAACACCAACAGAAGATTAAAAAAAACAAACTGTCCTTTAACACTGATCTGTCTATCTCTGAAATGCATACAACATTATCTATTGTTAAAAACAATTTAAAATAAATCCTGATATAATCGTATCAAACTACCCTTCATTAATAGTTACTCTAAGTTAATTTAATGATGTTTCAAACAATTATCGCAGTTTTATTTTCCCAACAGTAAACGCCTTTTGGAAAATTAAAATATCTTTGTTTGAATCTAATATTTATAGGAAGCAATGCAGGTTATAAAAGCAACCTCACTTTTTATCTTAAAGTAAATATCTTCCATTAGTTAATATTTTGAATTGTAGTATTAAATATTCAGTATTTAGCAATCAAAGAAATAAATATATGAAAAAATCACATTTTCTTTTAAATGTACAGTTTGAAATAGAATTATTAGATTTCCCATTAAAATTAAAAAAAATAATAAATGAATAGATGAAAAAAAACATTTATTTTTTAGAAAATATCTATTTTCTAAAAAATATTTCTTAATTTTTTTATATAAAAGATTATTTTATACTCGCAGTTTTTAAACAGTGCGAATTTCAAAGGAAATCTGTTTTCTGGTATGTGAATTTTTCTTACTCTTAAATGGCACTGACACTTTCGCAAAGTTAAAATTTTCAGTTTCTGAAATTTTTATATTTAATTTCAAATTTTTATTTAAATATGCACACCTGTATTCAAAAGTTGAGTTACAAATACATTTTTCACAATTATTGTCAGTAGAGACTGCGCATATTTTAAAAATTGATGTCATCTATGTTATGGAATTATAGATAAGCGTTAACTTTATGTAGATGCCTTTTAGATACATGCGATCTTTCATGAACCTACACAGGAAAGAATTGCACACAGATATGCTGAACAAAGTTTGGCAAGAATTACATTTCAACATGTTTGCCGTATAACAAAAGGAGCGCGTACCGAATATGTGAGGAGAACATTCAAAATTTGCATATATTACCTCTGCATGTGTGCACATTTTTATGGAATACATTTATTACGTTATGGTTATACATCTATGAAACTGGGACATTCATTTTGACTTATCCTGTATTTTTACTAGGATAATTTATAACAGAAAACCGACGTCAAATTTCCCATTTAAAAATATTTTGATGAAATATGTATCGCATAATATTTTGTAACTTCTGCTTTAAGAAGGCAGATAAATTTGAAGAGCAGGGAATTTTGTATTAGAAAGATTCATTTTTAGAAACTGATTGAGTATTATTTAATTACAATATCAATATAGTGAAAGAAAGGTAGGAAACTTCTTGACTCGTTTAAGAAGCTTCTTAACTCTCCATTTGAGAAATATGTTTTCTACTGTATCCTTTGAATTCTTTCTTTTTTGATAAGACATCAAAACGTGAGAGAGGAAATAAATCTTTCGAAGCTGTTTTGAAATATAAAGCAAATACTTCATTTTGAGAAATTTATTGAACTCAATACAAATTTAAGTTGAAATGCGTGATGTTAAACATAAAAATAAAAAGTTTCACTGCAAACAATTTATATTTCTTTAACTATTATAAATCATTATTATCAAAATTACATACATTATTATCAAAATAAAGGGTGTTAAAATTTTTAAACAGATATGAATTTGAAGTTATATTTCCATAAAGTCATTTAATATGAAACAACAATAAAGAGTATTGAACAATATTTAAGCATAGATGAAAAATTTGTATTCAAGTATCTAGCTTTTTGAATAACATTTCTCTTCTTAGTAAACTATCTAACATTCTGGTTTAATACTTAGTGTAAAAATGTTGTATAATTTTTTAGGATATCTGTAAAATGATTTGTTTAGTGTTATGCTACATAAATTTTATTTCTATTATTATTATTATTATTATTACCATGGAGTGCTTTCTGTCTATATGTAAATTTTGTAACTGTAATTAATAACAATTTAGGAGTTTAATTAAAAAAATTTCATAGGATGACACATGTGAAATTTGGAGTCAGTTTAAATTGATTCTCCTTTTAGTCTTGAAATATCGGTAAAATTACATACTTAATAATCTGTAAATATAGAGAGCAATACAATTGATGGACAGAGAATTCCGGAATCTTTTAAATATTTTTAAAGTAAAATTATTAAAAAAAAAATTTTATTATTAATTATTCTTTAGATTTTCTTTTCAGCTTTCTTTTAGTATCGAATGTTTTGAATTATACAAACAAAGAAGCATGATTTATAATGATAAAAACACTTTATGAAAAGAAAATGAAAAAACATATCATTGTTAAATAATTTATTGCCTGATAATAATCATCAGGCAGTTATTAACATGACAAATTATTTAACAAGATTAATTTTATTTGGAATAAAGTTCGGTAATTTCTTACGTTGAAAAACTAAGAAATAGGCGTCAATTACAACAGTTGCTTTCCAATGTCTTATCTGGATAAAACTTTTCATTATTTAACGCTTGATAGCATCAACAGGGCAAATTAGTAATCTCCCTGGGTTTCCTGTCCCTGTTATATTCTAAAACAAAGTTCAAGTTGTTATCTTGATATTGATTTTCTCTGATTTTTTGCTAAATTGTCACCACGATTATTCCTAAAGCTAAAATAAGCCTTTTCGTGGAACTAGGAAACAAAAGCTTTTCGAAGTGGCGTGATAAAAAAAATTTCCATATTTTTTTTCTATCTCGCATGTGTCAGATGATAATTTATTGAAACAATTTATAATTTATTTTAAATTAAAAATTCAAAGTAAAGATAAGTTTGCGAATATTGATAAAAGAAATTCTTAACTGAAAAGTTATTAGAAATTTCTTAACATGACAAAGAAGTCATTTTGGTAATTATAAGAAATAAGAAGAAATTCCTTTCAAGGCCTTTTTTAAGAACTGATTTTGTATCATATGAGTCTTATATTGCAATCCTAATCCAAATTCTGACTAGTACTTAATATTTTGTGTTGAGTTTGAATATTGATCGATTACCTGAATATCTCCACTATGGTTTTCTTTATTGACTATACATGAGTAGTTAAATAAGAAAATATAAAAGTATAAAAAGAAGAGAAGAAAAGCTTTAAAGTGACAAAGTGATCATCAGCAGGAATTTTTATAGATGAATGTGAACGCATCTAATTTTTTAAACAGTTTCCTTTTATAAAGTCAGAAATGACAAATTATTCATATTCAAAGTTTGTTTCGTTTATTTTACAATCATAATTTCTGATTTCATTAGAACTATTTGTAATAAGGGATATCAGAATTGATACTGCTATGTCAAACTGTATATAACAATAAAAATCTCCGAAAGACAAGCATTGATCAGTAAATAATAAACTTTCACAGGCTAAAATATTTGAATTAAAAAAAAAAGGTGAGATACGAGTTAAGATTCGAACTGTTTAATGTGTGTTGACATTTAATTTTCTAAACCAATCCGTGTGTGGTGCAACCAGTTCCTTACGAAACTTCTCTGAAATTTTTCATTTCTTTTTTTTATTTAGATAAATTACTTTAGAAATGGATAATTTCTTAGATAAACCATTAAACATAATATTTTTTGAATTTCCAAACTCCCAAAGTTAAAGAAGAAAAATTATTCAAGCTGCTTAACCAATAAAAAAAATGAAATTCAAAAACAAAATATCCATGGAGCTTTACCGATGCATCTTAAAAAATCTAATTGTGACAAATTCCGTACGTTTTAAATGTCGTATTTTTCTTGGGTTACATAAGATTTTAGTAAGACATTTTTTCCTTCGTGTTTAACATTATGTAATAATTTTTTCCCATTAAAATTGCTTTAAGTCCATTAGTTGACACTAAGTTTTGCGTTTGAGATTGGATTCTTTAATTGACGTAAGTAGGAACGTTTTATTCAATTAGAAGTATTTAGTAATCAGATAACGGAAGGGCAATTAATCAATTAAATAACTTTTTTGAAACGCATAAAAGCGGTTAGACAGGGAGATACAAAGCAAATGCGAATAATAGCGAATCGAATTTAAATACAAGCGAATTATACAAAAGAGTGGGAAAATAAATGATTGACTTGCCAATTGAAGATTAAATTCCAGATACAGAAAGCTTATCATAAATTGAAAAAATATTTAATTAAGGTACAAAATTGAATGGGTTAAAGAAAACAAGATGAACCTTAATGACAGAAAATAGCTTATTTAAATTAGTAAACATTATGATATATTTATTTCTGATGGTCATGTGAAATATGAATAGGGAATCCGTTTTTTGCTTTAACAAAATAACCACTATTATGTTAATTAAAGGAATTGTTATTGATGAAAATATTTTCATTAAGATGATTGCATTCAAGTATTTGAAAATGTGGACTACTCATGTAATAAAAGCCAAATGGATTAATAATTTGTACTCGAATCTTGCCTTCCAGAATAAAAATTGAACATTTTCTGTAATATTTATAGAAAAATAATTTATCTGAGTAATTCACGAATTTTGCCACTATTTTGAAGAATAAATTGTCCCAACCAAGTATTGCAATATCTAAAGAAAGATATTTCTCAAGAGTAGAATAATAATAAGAATTTTATTCCAGCAATAGTTGAGAAATATTTTTCTCTTTGACAAATTTATATTTGGTGCCAAGCGTAAATTTAAACTATGATGAATTAATTTTTAATATAATTATTTTAATTTAATAGTCAATGACG
Source organism: Argiope aurantia (assembly GCA_026543865.1). Lineage (NCBI taxonomy): Eukaryota > Metazoa > Arthropoda > Arachnida > Araneae > Araneidae > Argiope > Argiope aurantia. Next base: position 318,485 of record JAPMOR010122446.1, on the reverse strand, counting down.
CTTAACTTATTAAAATGCAATATTATAATAAAAAGTTTCGAATGTTTTAAGCCTTTTCTGACAAATATTTGCAGAATTCATAATTCCTCATTTAACTGATTAGGAATTCAAATTATAATTGTAATTATCAATTATTAAACATATATTTATATTATACTACAATTGACTATGGCTATCTTACTATTAATGTGATAATTATTAAAATTTAAAATGTTTGAATGAATTTAATTCAAAAAGTATCGAAATATGCTTTCATATGCAAGTTCACTAAGAGTCTGGAGCTTAAAATAATGTTACTTGAGTGTCTGTCACCGCTTTTTCTAAATCTGCTGAATTCCGACCCAGCGGATCCCAGCCAATGATATTCGTACTCATCTGGTAGTTACTGAATAATACGAATGTGAGTGTTTTACCTTGTGGACAGTGAGCTGCTTGTTTATTAGGGCTGCAGCTCCGAAACACCACGTAAAATTATTTTAAATGTTATATTTTTTTCTTTCGTTTTTAAATTTGTTTGGTTACTTTTGGTAAGTGTTGGGGAAACAATGAAAATAAAATAATAATAATAAGAAAAAAAAGACAGAAAATTATGAGACAATAGACAGTAAATAGAAGATATGTAAGTTCTGGGTCTAACAGAGAGTAGTCCCGCAAGTCGAAAACGAAAGATTCTCCCCTTTGAGTTTAGTGGTGGCGGTTCTCTTTTGAGTTGCTGTTTAGGAATAGTACATGGTATGATCTTTTTGTAATTTCTCTCTCTCTCTGCCATGCAGAGCTCGCCTTTGGTGTCCTGATTTGTTTCTGCTCGTTTTTCCTCGTTAATTAATAATTGGTTCGAGTTTCGTTTTCTCATTGCTCCGGTTGATCTTTTTTTCAATATACATTTCTTTTGCTTTATTAGAAGTGACTTATTAAGAAATGATGCCATCATAAATTTCTAAAATACAATGAAAATTGTTTGGGATATTTAGAAGAATAGTTGCTTTTAGAACTGTATTGCTTGTGTTTCTCTCCTGCAATATTTTGTTTAGTTCTGCTTGATTCTCAACTGAGGAGTCAACCCTGCAAATGGCATGAGTTCGTTTTCTTCTGGTAGCATTCAGTACTTTAAACTGTAGATGAGTTATGGAAAATTAATTATAGTATACAAAAAAAAAAATACTTAAAATATTGCATTTTTAGGTTTCTATCATAAAATCAAAAATTTAAAGTATTAGTATTTTTGTGAAGAATTAATGTACTGAATTACTAAATAAAAATGGACCGGTTTGCATCATTCAAATGCTGCTTTCAATCCAAAAGTTTTTAGGTGGTACCAATTGGTATGTTTAGAGCCTATGTCAGTTCAGAATTATAACTGTTTTCAAAATATAATATCTAAAATATAATCGTTTACTTAAAATGATGCAATTTAAGCACATAAAAGTAATTAAAAATGGTCATATGTGTTTTTTTTTATTCAGCCATTTACATATCCTGAAGAAGCAGGGCTTCCAATTGGAGGACCAGAGTTTTCGAGATACGTCATGCTGGAAGTGCATTACAACAATCCTGAACTCAAAGAAGGTAAATCAAAAATATTTTATAATTTGGAAAGGTTGAACATTACAAATTATTATTCATTATAACTTTCAAGCCTTTTTTAAAACTAAAATTTTCAACAAACCTAAGTCTTCAAAAAATCTTTAAAAATGCTTTTCATAATCTTGAATGCTTCATATTAGAAACATTAGTAAAATATTTTTTTTATTAGAGATTGGTTTCAGAAGTTAAAATTTAAGTACTTCCGGAGTTTATCGAACAGGTTCAAACAGAAAAGGGCCATTGGGGTCCTTTTAGCGAAATGTGAGGTGATAAAAGTTTTAAGTATTAAAATAATAAAGGAACAAAGAAGTGAGCACTTTAAATTAAAGATGAGATACCCCCCCCCCGCCCTTATATGACAGTAATATTCTCACTGAAGATATGAGGATGAGAAACTTCCGGTATGGTGGTTGGTTTTCACTTCCTTGGTGGGTGTAGGAATGGTGTGGAGTCGAACTATTTCCATTTTGACCCAAGATGCAATTTTGAAATGAGGGTTTATAGTGGGTGGTGATGGTCTTTAGATGACACATTTTGTTATCACCTCAATGCTGTCACAACGGCTGTCATTCAAATTACTCGGTCTTCCTTCGGGCATGTCAGGAAAGGTCCTTTAAAATTGTGGTTATATGATAGTAATGATGAAATCATATACTGATATGAACTGATTAGGCATTTTGTTTTAATGAGTGACGTATAAAACGAAAACGCACAATCAGTGCATATTAAAGTAAGTCTTAATTTGAAGTTAAAATTTAAAAGCAGTTACTGTTTTCACAATTTAAAGATAGCAACGAATTCTGAAATATTTTCATTATAGCCAGATCTATAAATGTTCATAGGACAAACAATAGCTGTATTAAATTTTCAGTCTTGTATGTATAATGAAATGAGAATGGTCGTATTACAGAAGTTTAGTTCCGAAATATTTATCGCAAATTTGAAAAGGAGGTGTGTTATCTAAATTGCAGAACTTCTATATATTCCAAGTTCGACACAAAAATCACTCGTGCATATCTCTGAAACAATTTTTGTAAAAACGCTTACCTTTCTTTACTAAACTTCAAGAAATATCGCTTTCATATAAGGATTAGCAATATAATATCTATGCGAAATTATTTTGCAAACGTAGATTAAAAAAATTACCCATTATTATATGACGGAAGAAAGTGGCCGAATTTTCTTATTTGAAGCATTCGATATAATTAATTCGACTTTTAAAATTTATTTCAATATAAATGTTTGAATTTAATGGATCTAAAACACTTAAAAGCTTTGCACATAAATAAATACCCAAAAGTGAGGGTTTTTTTATTAGTGGCTAAAACACTCATCAAAAATTTTGAATGATTATCCTTCATCATATTTTTTACATATTTTCAAATCTAGTGTCACATATTATGTATCATATTACTATTAGTATAATTTTTATTGTATTTTTTTGTATCAACATTTTAATTAAGATAACTTGGTAACAAGCATTAGCGCCTAGTACAAAAATAATGTAATCCTCATGAAAACGTATTTAAGAATTTTGAGTACTTATGATTTACTATGATTATTATTAAGACTTATGATTACTTATGATTTACTATGATTATTATTAAGACTTATGATTACTTATGATTTACTATGATTATTATTAAGACTTATGATTACTTATGATTATTATTAATTTTGAGTACTTATGATTAAATACTCATCTAATAAAATTTCTAGGAAGTAGGAAACGAATTTAGATACTTGTTTATGCTCCATTAAAAATCCAAAACTGTCTAGTGACAAACTCTCTATATATTTTTACTTTTAGCATATTTAAAATTATGATTAAATAAATTATAGTTAAAAATTAAAGCCAATGTTGTAAGTAAAAATTAAAGCCAAGTTTAAGTGTTTTTGGGTTATTGGACCTTCTATATATTTGTAAAATAAGTCTTACACTTTAGTCGTTTTTTAACAAATATTTTGTGCTAAAAAATGTTGAGCTCCGAATTTATATTTTATAAGCTTATAAAAATAACTACTACTACAATCATCCAAATATTTATAGAAAGAAAAATTAATTCAAAGAAATGAAAACAAATCAGCTTTATAACTGGAATTCAACGCTTTGCACTTGGATTAGGTTAGTTTAAATTTTTGCTTCATCAGATTTATTGTTCTAGTTAGCATTTTAAATTTACTTATAATTTCTCTTAATTTCCATTTATAGATAAATGTAAAGTTCTCTCTTTTTTATAAACATTTTATTTTGAAAAAATAGTTGAGACTAAATTTGATTCTAGACCACATGGCTTTATTGCATTTCTTCGAATATCGATTTTAAAATTTTAATAGATTGTGTAGAGTTTCTATTTAAAGTCTAAGATTTTTTTATCTCCCTTTTTATAGATGATATAACTATTTATTTAATTCTAAAACATTAACATTTATTGCTTTTCTTAACTATGACTGTGCTTCGAAATACCGAACTTTGCACTGTTTCAGTTGTTAAAAACAAGATATTTCCAAAATATTTTGCTCTATTATGATGAAGTTTTTATTAATAAAAATAAATTGTTAATATTATAGTATTGTTGCAATTTTAGAAATTATGAATATGAAAATATGAAATTGGTTAAAATTTCCTGAACACTTTTAAAAATAAATTATGGATTTGCTTAATCATAGATAATTTTAAAAACTACATACATATTTTGAGAATTGTTAAGATTTTTATGTCGAAATTATATTTGTAAGAATGCCCTTATATAGCTAATGTTTTCTAATTTTTTTTATATTACAAGTGAACTTAGCATTTTCATCATTTATTCAAAGTGTTTTAGCATTAATAAAGTGGGAAATCTTCCTATTCATAGCTTTTACGCTTTAAGTCATAGTGTATTGAAATAATAAAATTTTATAAGCTTTTAAAAAATCACTTTGAGAAGAGTTCTTATTTCTATATTCTAATAATATTGATACATTTTTGAGCAAAGCTGCAAAACCTAGAAAGCGAACTCATATTGCAAAAAAATCTTCTTCAATTCTTTGGATATTTATTTCAGCAACATGTTTGATGGATTCAAACCACAGAATTACATTTAAGGTTAGAAAATGAAAAAGTTATTACAACATTAAGAAAAAAACATTAAGAAATTATTTTTGGTAGTTTATACCTTCATAAGCAATAAATGTTCTTTTGCTGTTATAATTCAAGCTCGCATATTGGGAGGGTATATTAGGTTGGTGCAAGAATTGAATGAAATAAAGCGCTAATCTTGAAGCCGAGAACAAACTTTCTTCAGTGATATACTTTTTATTTTGCTTGATAACATTTTGTCATTCTTTTTACAATTTCAGTAGTCCGTACTCATGAAACTTCTCATCCTTATCAAGATAAAACTGAATAATAAAGTGCGATAGCATTGCGTTATTATCGTTGTGAATTTTACATTTTAAAGAATTTTGTGAAAGTTTAAATAATACCATAATAAATAATTTGCTTCATGATGGATATAACCCTTCTGAAAAATCAATTATATTTTACTAGTTTCTACAGATGTATATGATCTTCCGTTGTCATAAAGGGACCCGTTTCTAAGATAATATGCTAATAAAGGACTATTTTTTTTTGATTACTTTATTCAATTTCAATAGTCTTCAAAAGTACACTCGAGAAGCATTATAAATACAAAATATCTTTGTAATTCCACAAAACTAATAACAAAATATTCCTTTGGAGAGAAATTTTTGTTCTACTAGTTCATCACTTTTACTCCAGGATCTTTTTAGTAAATGTTAGGGGAGAAAATCCATTTCTTATCCCCATTTGTCATTCGTGTTGAGAATAAATCGTTTTCAATATGTTTAAGGTGTAAATCCCAGATTTGATACACTGTTTGCTCACTGAATTTCTTTTAACTCTTCTTGGAAGTCGGATATCGAGCTTTCCAAAAGTCCCTGCTTTTGCCTATTGATGTATGAAAAATGAACTTGGAGATTTCCTCGGTGCCTCCTGAATGAATGAACAATATATTTCTTAAATCTTTCTATAATATAATATTGCTTGTGGGTTTCTGAAGTTTATATATCTATTCTGTCTGCTTGTATTTCACCCTTTATTATTGCTTTAATTAAATATATATAAAATATGCAGTAATATTTTCCCCTAGAAGTGTTTTCTTCAATATTCTTTAGCACTTACATTCTTCTAAATCCTTTGGTTTATAATTAATGACTAAAATTTCTTTTAAGATGCTAGGTGGTCATGCTTTATAATGAGTCTTAATAATGCGATTAAATAAAGTAATACTTTAATAAAATAAGGGGAGAGAAAAAAGTCGTTTTGAAAAAAGAGAAGATGCACATATCTTTGCATAATTATAGATTTGACTAACTATAAAGGTCATATAGAGTATACTGCATTCAACATAGGAGCTGCTACAGATGCTCTATCCCTAAACAATTAGGATCATTTTTACCCCATTGAACTAGTCTGTCTGTTCTCAAAATCAGTGTGCCGATAATTTTACCGCTCGGTCGAATTATATCACTCCAAATCCGAGACTGGTTTAATTAAGAATGACAAAATGCGAAAATAGATAACCTCACTGTTGAGCAAAACGATAATAAAGTTCCGACTACAATATATTAAAAACGGGAAGGGGAAAATTCCTGTGTGCCATCGGAAACCGAGCTTTAAAGGAAATTTTAAGGTATCACTCACACATATTCTGTAAGTTAACTAATGATGTGAAGTAATCAGGAATTTAAGAACAGGTGATTGAAATATCGTTTTAATGTTTTTGAAAATATTTCTGCAAAATCTATTTTGAATGTTTTGCTTGTCAATTAATGGATGAAAAGGGCAATAAACTTATCTTCAAATATCAAGAGAATTGAAACTGATTTCTAGTTTCCTACCAGAATTCACATTTTAAAAGGATATTTTAAGATATCACCAATCGGTAATCTAAAAATTAACAAATAAACTTCGTATCAAGAATATGGTTAAACTTAAACAGGCAAATAAGATATTATTTACATGTCCAAATGAAATACTTTTAAAGTGTCTATTTTGAGATTTTTTCATCAAAATTATAGTTTGTTTTAATATACTGTTCATCGTTCTCTTCTATTTTTCCTTGTATTTGGCATATACTGGCCAAAAGATCATAAAATTGCATGGTGTCATTTTTGTTTTTTAAGCACTTAAAAAATAATCCAAAACCAAAATAAAAATTTATGTTCGAGACATTAAGAAATTGAATACTAGGTACACATTCTTACCATTTTACGCTTTTTTGGGAAATTAAGAGACACTTAGAAGCTTTATTAATCAGAGGTGTGTTTTTTTCGTGACAAGAATCTAGCAGTTTTTGAGTCATAAATCACAAATAGGACCAGCAATTTTTCTTTGTCGAGCAGACAAAAATTTCTGCACATAACTTTTGCATTCTGTGACAAATGATACTTTGTGCGTCAGCTAAAATTCAAAACTGATGGTTAGACTTAAAAGATGAATACATTTTTATGTTTTTAAGAACATTGCTTTCATTGTTTGAGTTCTTAGCATGTAAAATATAGCATTAAGTAATTTTTCTTTATTTTAAGATTCATCCTTTTTAATTATCACCGATGAACAAAAGGAAGAAATTCTAAAAATATCTGGATACTGATTCATTAAGAAAGTTTGTCATCACAAAGATATATTAAAATCTAGTTAATAGTTTATAGTTCACATCAGACCTAATTAATATTTGTAACACTCACTGTAAAAATAACAGCAATATGAAACTAAAAAAAGCAATGATATTTATCTAAATATTTCTTAGTTAAATTAGATAGATAATGCATTGAAAGTTTTTGCTAGCCTCTGCTTTTTGTTTTGATCATTTACTAGAGATATAATATAGGTTAAGCAATTTTAAATTCATTTTCTTGCCGTTTTATTCTTTACCAGATGTTAGGATCCCGGTTTACGATTACAGAATCACGAGTTTGAGATCCGATACCACTATGTATGTGGGTGTGATGTAAATTAAGTCTCTGAATATTTTCATGTTAATATGCCATAGAAATGAGTGGATGTTTGTTCACGTGTAGTCCCGAAATTAAACCATGTTTTTAACTGCTCTGTGCCTTTTTTTTGTAGTTATAGAACTATGAAGTTTTATTATTACATCGTGAAGCCAAATCTGAAGAGAATTTCCATCTGATAAGATATTATACGACTTTGGTGCAATTGTGTCAAAAAGAAAAATGTTAAAATTATTCAATTTTAAATGCCTTATAGCTATGTCCGCTCTCCAAATTCGAAAAGTATGTGAAACTACTATTTTAAATTATTTTTTATCCTTACTTTTTAAACAACAAGATAAAAGAGAACACTTGACGTAATGTTTCTCATATTCGCATCCAACAAATTCTAATCGAAAATTTTCGTAATCAATTTAAAAATTATTTTGTGGTTTAAGACAACTTGACAGATATTTTGAAATGGCAGATTTCGGGTACTGTTGAATCACTTAAAAAACATGCACCTAGTCTATGCGATTGTTTGTGAAAAAAAGAGTACTGAAGCTTCTAAATCTTGTATCTCTTTATTTTTTGTAAGTAAAATACCTGGATTATTTATCTCATTTTATATGGGATAAAAGAAAACGCACCCATTAAACTTGGATTGAGCTTTTTTATAAACCCTGATTATGTGAACAATTCATTTGTGTATCTAAAATAGCTAAAGTAGTATTGCGCAGATATTGTTTTTTTATTCTTCGTCGATTTGGAGTACATTTATTATGTTTAAGATTAAAATATTTCGTATCATCGCTACTTTTAATGTGCAAAGCCTGATATTGTCCCACTATTATCAACAAACATGTTTCCTAGTGTTTGCGAAAAGAGTTGAATTATTTTAAAGTGGAATCAGTTGTTGCTTTTTAGATGCGAGATGAAAGTTTTATTCCAGTATTTTACAGTTTTTTCTCCCCCTTTAAATTAGATGAATATTTAATGAGCAATACGCAAAAAGCTTGAAACTGGACTTCAGTGATCTTTAAAATATATGTTGTATAGAATTGTGTCTGTTATAAAAATGATCATCATAAAGAGTTGTTTAAAAGTAATATTTTTTCGTAATTTCACAATGTGTTTGAATAAAATTCTTTTCCTTTTAAATGTGGCTTTTCTAATTTATCTTTTTAAACTGATTTTTATTCCTTTTTCTTGACAAAAAATTTGTAATTTGAAGGAATTTACAATTTATGTGCAAAAGATAACATTATTAGTAATAACTGAGTATCGATAAAGAAGCAGCTCTTTCGGTTAGTGAGGGTTTCTTTCTTCGGAATTGCTTCATTTCTCGATTTTCTCTTTTTGTTTGTTATCGTTTATTCTTCATAGGTGTTTCCTTCAAAATGCTCACAATAGCAAATTCATTTGGTTTAGTATCTTTTTCTGTTTATTTATAAATTTAAATTGCATTCAAAAAATATTCACAACCAAGAACTAAGACATCATTTTAGGAATATATATAGTTAAGAAAAGATAAATTTCAAACATAACTATACGCATATTATTTTTGTTGACTTATTGCACATTTATTTATTTACTGTCAATGCATTAGATTTTTCTTTCAAGAAGGATGCCATTCTGAATTATAGTAAAGTAAATATCTTTTAACTATATTCGTTTCTATGTAACATTGACTTTGATTTTTCAATTCTGAGCAATTCTTTAATTAAATAGTGGCGACTGATACACAATAACAAAAGATCCCAGGAGAGTTTTTATTCGATATCAGATATTTTGATACTTCATTTAATTTTAGTCCTTTGTTGCATTTTAAGCATATTATCAGCCAGTGAATTAATTTTTAAGTATGGATTATTTTGTTAATCTGTTGCTTTAATTCAAAAACTGAATAATCTTTTAACTAAACGCTGCAATTAAATTCAGTGCTATTAGTTGACTATCACTCTGGAATGTTGAATCCTCTCCAGGATTAAATTAGAGATTAAAGACTATATTTATACATCAATAAGTGAAATCTTCCTGGAAATCTGATTGAAATGGCAGAGCTAATGGGAACGCTAATTGCTTAGAAAGCGCGACGAAGATATTTGATTGGGTCTAAATATACGAACTTGAGAGATTTACTAAGCATCTACCCAAAATTGGAAAATGAGGGGGCGTGTTTCTCAGTTAATTCTCTTATTATCTGTGGTAGATTAATGTAGGCTTAATCCTAGAAGCTTATTCAATGAAACAATTTATGAAAGTTTAATACGTAAACAATTTCTGTAACGTCAATAGTTTTCTGTTAAGACCGTTTAATACCAATGCCATGGAGATATTTTGAATCTGTGTAGATGAGTATAAGAAATATAAAAAAAGCTAAAGAATTTAAATTTTTTTGCATAGTTTTCCAAAATAAACTACAGGATGAATTTGCACAATTGATAATCCTACAAGTATCATAATCAATTACTTCGGATAAGAAACTTAGGCATAAAAATTAAAATTTTTATAGTAAGCAAGTAAAATAATTATTTCAATGGATACAGGAATTTTTTATTCACATTTTAGGACTGCTTTCACTCGCCTGGAATTCCACAATAAAATATACTATTTTTCAACTTTTATTTCACTAGAATGATTCAGGCAAAACGAATTTTAAGTTACCAAACGATATTTTTTTTTCATGCACAATTTTTAATAACCTTTTGCAAGAGTAAATGTAAGTAAAGGCTGTTTTTTAAAATTGACCAATTTCTAATTTGTTTACCATAATGTTTCTTTTTCAAAATTCTGGCTGTTCTTTGTTAAAGTCGAAATATATGAACTTGGAATTTCGGTGATTATGAACATGCTTAATATTAATAGCTGAAAAACCTACTTCTAAATTATATGAAGGAAAGCATGTTGTACATTCTTAATTTGGAAGGAACATTTGGAATTTTTATAATATTCTAATAAATATAAATTCATTATAATTAGGTCAGAAAATTATTTATTCACCGAAGTATGAAAGTGAGTTTACAGTTGAAGAATTATAAAAAAATATGATGAGAATTACAGAACAAACAGTGAAAAACAGGAAAAAAATGTTTGTGAAGATAATTGCACTTTTACATTCTTAAAAACTACGTTTACATAGAAAGATTGAAATCTGAATGTAAATAGCATAAATTCATCAGCATGGAGCCGTGTTCACCTAGTGATAAAGTCTCGCCTTCGAGGTCGGAGATTTCTCAGTTCGAAACCTCTTCCACTGAATATTATAGTTATGGGCCTGTTGGGTGGCATATCTGAGATGTAGAATGGACGGTCCTGATATTGTTGTGGTGCGGATATTTGAAGAAGGAATGCCAAAGCAAGCAGCAGCTCTTTCTATTCACGGTTCAAAATTACTGACCTCGTCCTAAAATAACTTCAATAAAAAATGAGTTCAAATAGTAGAAATATTTCTACCACGTTTATATAGTTGTGGTGATGTGATGGTCGAGTCCCAGGATTGTAGAAGATCTTGTTCTTTCTAAAATTTCCCCAAACCTTAATGTGTATAAAATCTGTTATAACTGTAAAGCTTCTCTATTTGGTGGAGCATCGAAATTTGGCATTTTGGAATACCATGTACCAGAATATACCCGCGTCATTTTGCAGTTTATCCATGATCCAATATTATGAAGGTCGTTCAAAAGCATTTCTCGTATAGCTGCAAAATGGAAGTTTGTTGAATTTGCAAGGTATTCTTCATAGTTGTCCTTATGAACTTTTCAAACAGATATATACTGAGAGTGATTGTAATCCACTCTGCTTGAAAAAGGATTTTTGAATAATTTTTTTCTCAGTACCATTTACATTGTTTCTTAAGCATACAGACAAAAAATATGATCAAAAAATAAAAATTCAAACATTTAGACAAAAAATATATATTTTATTTGTTTTCATAATCCTGTTTCAAGAATAATATTAATATTTTAGATCACGGATATTTTGATTTAAACATAACAATACTGACTTAGAAAAATAGACGAATTTATACGAACAAGGTAAATATATTTTAAGACAAAGAGAATATCTTTATAAACCTTTCTTTGAGTAAACATAGAGAAAAATAAAAGTTCTTAAAATTAACTTTGTAATTAATATAGTTGCGTAGTTATTCTTGGTCATAATAATCATATTGTGTAATTGCGGTAGATAATTGTGAATTGAGAAAGTAGAGAGTCTAATTTAAAATTCTTTTATCTCCAAATAATGAGAACAATAAAAAATAATTCGAGTTGTTTGTACACCGCTCTGAAACGTTTTCTCTTCAGATCAAGCAAAATAATTTTTTAATCAGGAGTTGTGAAACTTCATTAAAAGTTTGCGTTGACAGAACAAGAAAGATAGCTGAAGTTTTTCGACAATTAATTAACAAGTGAACGCCACAAAGAGAATTTTCAGAAAAATTTCAAATTGGTATTTTTTAGTTGATTCATCTCTTTAAATCAAGTTTCAGCGTGTTGTGAAACATTCATTCTTGCATTCACACGCCTATTTTCCATTAATAAGGGGGAAAATGACGAAAATGTTTTTAACTGTACTCTGCCTCGGTTTTTTAACTCTACTCTGCATCATTTTTTTAACGGTACTCTGCATCATTTTTTTAAACCATACTCTGCCTCATTTTTTATATTTTTTGTGTGTGAATATTCATAAGTGGGTGTAAGGAATGTAAAGAAAACAACCGCAGTTTTTAGATTAAATTATTGAAAAATGTACCTACTTCATATGAAATAATGATTTAATTATTGAATTTATTAATGATTAAATTTGATGTTATGATTAGTTAATATAGTTATATTTAGAAATTAAAACTAAATGTATACTCCATAACTCGAAATTTTTAATTATAGAGGAAGATTTGAGTATTTCGCTTAGATACCTCACTGCTAAATGCAGGATTAAAAATTCAATTTAGTTTTTAAAGATCAATGAAAAAATAATTACTACAATAAATTTTTATGTTATAGTTCATAACTGCAAAATATATATTAGCTTATAAATTTTAATAGATAAAATAATTTTAACAATCAGCTGAAATTGTTCGTTGGTCTAATTGGCAAAAGAAAATTTCGCAAATCAGCTACTTTTTACCATGAGAGAAGTAGTCGACGATCAGTTTTGAATGTTATAGTTTCAATATTTTTTTCAGATAATATCTGAAATGTAAAAACTTCATTAAGTGTTACTGAGTATAAAAGAAAAGGTGGGAAGGTAAAGAATGAGTAATGGAGAGCACTCAACCTGAATCTTTAATATTTCATAAAAAAACCTTTTTTGAAAAAATATATGTAAATAAAAAATGATGAAGGAATCTTTAGTAAAAATATGTCACATCAAAGCTTTTCCTTATAAAATTAGTAAATATTGTATCACTATTGTAATATAAACAGCAATACATTATTATTTAAAAAAATGATATTTATTGATTTTTTTCGGAATTCTTCTAGTTATTAAAACACTTTCTACAAAAAAGTATAAAAATGACTTCCCTTGTTATAGAATCCCCCACCATTCAAAAAAGTTTTTTTTTCAACTTCACTTCGAGTTATTATTACTATTATTACCATCTATCAAATACGTTTTCTTAATATTATGAATAAAAACATAATTTTTTTTACTTATGGAATTCTTCACACATGAGTGCATAAAACTGCATCTATTTTTAGATACATTTTAGTATATCCAAATATTTAAAACACTCTCATTTTCCTATTTTAAGAATTACTCTCTATCTGCCAAAATTCAATGAAAGAATGTTACATTTCAATAGATTTGGAATGCGCTGAAAACAAGATGTCTATTGCGCAAGTACGTACAGCTGGTGAGGTTGGAATACTTATTTAAATACAATATATACATAAAAATATATATAACCCTCATTTCAGAACTCATTATATTTGGAGATCAAATACTGGTAAAACCAGTCTCCCAATGGAGTATCGGCTAGCTGTATTGGATCACTTTCAATTGGCGAGATTAACTGTATTTTCCAGAGTATACAGTTCTGTCGAATCTAACTTCTCTCTGGAGACCTATGTTTTATGGGTGCCGTTTTGTTCATCACCGGGATCACACCCTTGCACTTAGTTTAGGCGTCTGGCTCCAGTTCATAAAAATTTCAATTAGCCCATCAAAACAGTTTAAAAGCTTCTTTCACAATAGAGCACAAAAAAAAAAAAAAAAAAAAAAAAATTCGTAACTTTCCAGATAAGCTTATTACTTTCCGGAAGGTTGCTACTGCTTCTCTTCTGCTTTTCCCAAACGTTGTGCCCCTGTTCCCTTAGTAGCTAACTGATCATTTTTTCAAGAGAGATACTAGTCGCACCTCCAAATGAGTGCTACATCTACAGCCCTGATTCTGTATTGAACAAAATACATGTTGTCCATGTGCTTAGCACGACTGCTATTACTGTTCGTGTTTATATGGCACAGATCGTTTTTACATGTCTATATAGAGCCAGGATATGGTTTTTTTACTGGTCAATCTAATATGTTACTTGGAAAAAAGATTGCGTCTCTACTACATAGCGCTATTTTGTTCATCTTTTCAAAAAAAAAATCGGTAATAATCTTGAGCATTTTTGATGGTAAACTCTTATAGTATGAATTCTTTCAATTGCTTAAAAATAAAGAAGTATTTATATATTTAATTTTTATACAATATGTTATTCTATAAATATGAAAATGGTAAACTGAAACCATTTGGCATTTACAAACGGTAAATCTGTTGGAAAGGATAACGGCCTTTTCTGCTATAAATCCCTAAACTAGTTTCAAATTATTTAAACTGCTTCTATTGAATAATTGCTAGTATTTAACAATATTAATGCTCTTCTGTCTAATATGAATTCGGTATTAGATTCGCATTATAGTGCCCCGTTCCGTAATTCCATCATAAGCTCAGAAATAATATTAAATTATATATATTAAACCTCCAAATTCTGGCATTTTAAATATTGCATTATATTATGGCTTAGATATTAATAATGAAGAAACTCAAACAATCCACAGTGATATATGTGTGTGTGTGTGGGATTCTGGTATAAAATGTTAAGAGATTCATGTAAGCTTATTAGAGAAGCTGAAAAGCTTATTGAAATGTAATATCTGGCATTAATATATTGTAGACTGATCAATTAATTACACACAATTCTCAATCTTAAACTGCACAAGATTTGTTAGGAACGGGCGCAGTATTTCTGAACTGTGATGATACGGTGAATGACATGTTACTTTGAATTCCACATTCTAAGCTTCCACTCCACACCAAAGTAAGGAGGTTTGATTCCAAGGCGATAACTTAATCGTATATCAGTTCTATATAGAAGGTAGGTTTTCTATAAATTTGAGTTTCGAATTAGTATTTTCCGATCTTTTGAATTAAGTTTGAATCAGACCAATCGGAATTTTATGAAATTCACAGGGGAAAAATATCTTTGTCATTTGGTGTCAGAAAAACTCAATATTTTCTGATTAATTGAGAATTGACTTCAAGAATCATTATTTACTAACAAAATGTTTAAACTTTGAGCATAGTTATGTGTTATTAGCTAGTTGTTTATTATAGTTTCATAATTGATTTTAGTGTGTGACAGTCAACATTTAAAATTTAGCAATTGAAAGAAGTGATTTATTTTTTTACTGTGCTTTTAATTATAGATTAATAAATTTATTAATTTTTCTGTGTTTTTTAAAGCAAAATCTGTTTATCCGAGTACATCCCATTTTAATCTGACAGGTAGTTGAAATGTGGATCTAGTTCCATTGCGATATTGATATTTTTGTGATTAGCAATTCTAAATTTTTATTTATGCAATTCTCTTATTAAGTTTTGTGTTTTAATGTATGGAATAATTACTGTACTATTATCAAGGGTGTTTTAATGTATGGAATAATTACTGTACTATTATAAATTCTTTAAGCAAAAACGGAGGTGTGGTTGAGTACAATACCAGAAACATTACTAGCTGCAAATCTTAAGATCACAATTTCTTCATAATGGCAAAAATACAAGTTAGCAATCGAAATATTTGCAATCATTTGTCTGTTCAGCATCATCTGGCCACGGTTCAAAATAACAAGGTCTGTCACCAAGTAGCCCTAGTGTTACTTTAAGGCAGGACATAAATATAATTAAGCTAAATTTAATCCTGTGCGGGTAAAAAAAGTAAAAATTTACTTTTTCAGTCGATTACATACATTGAAATGCAAAAAAGGATCGTTGGAATTAATTTTATCCTGAAATATATAATTCTTCTAATAAAATGAGTCAATTAATATTATTAAAGGGAGTATGAAGAAATTTACTTTTTAAAATATACATAAATTTTCTTATTATAAACCAGCCAGAGCCATTTCTGACTTTTCTCCTATACTCCCCAAAAAAGGGGCGAAATATAACCAAGAACAGCTCTTGCATCAACATATTCAGCAACCAACAAGCCAAAATCTAGTTAAAGCTCTATCCTTCCTTCTCTGCAAAAAAAACTTTGGAATGTGAGCAAGCCTACGAAATTTGTCACTCCATCACATGGGTGTTTTGTATTTCGTAGTATAGTGAAGAATACCGAACATGCATTCTGAAAACCTTTTTCTCGACCGATTGAAATCCTGCATGGGGAAATTACAGTAGGCAAATGGTTAATTTTTGAGACTTTTTTCAGAATTTGATACGCATCTATACTTTAGATGTTAAAACTGTGTAGCACTTTATTTTTTTTTTATCTAGCTGTTTGAGATCTGAAATCGTCATATTTGCTTGCACTCGAATGGACGCACACTCTCATAAATTTCCTAAGAATGATTTTTTTCAAAATCTGATTGAAATCTATAAATTTGATGCAAAGAACACAATGCCACATTTTATCGGTCTAACTCAAAGCATTTTTTAGTTATCGTCATCACAGAGAGACGGACATTCAAAAAATGTTTTTCTTACTCATGGAGATCTAAAATTTATAGATGCGTCAAAATCTCAGTTCTTGGACGATTGCAATGCTTTCACTATATTTACTTGTATACAAAAAATACAGATGAATAGTACTAAGCTAATACTTTTATTAAATAATTAATGTCTGTAAAGAATAAGTATATATTTTATACAACAGAAACTGCTTTATTATGAGTAAATTAAATTTAACAAAACTAAGCATAAGTCAACCATCTTACTCTCCGACCCACCACGAAGGGACACAGATTTAAACCCTAAAACTGAATGACCGGACCGCGGCAACAGCAACACTGGCGGGACAGTTGTTGAGTCCTAAAGGCCATCACTGGCCACAGTACAACCCTCCCAGAAGGAAATACGGCTCGTCATCGATGGGAGGAGTAAGATTCCCCACCTATTTTTGTACCCTCCAGGGTGGCGAGATCCAACCACCATGCCGGAAGTATCTCATCCTCATTTCGAGTTGCTCCCCCGGGGAACTAAGCATAAAATCATTGATAACATGCAGTTAAATCAAGAGATAAAAAATAGTGATTGTTAAATGAAAATTGTCAGGGCTTACTTATCAGAAATGGCAATAAATGAGAAAATCTTAGAAGCAGGATCAAAACCAATTTTTTTGAAAAATATTATTCTACTAAGCACATATGTATTTTTAAGGGAAAAAACTTGTTTTTTAAACTAAACAGGATTTCATTAATTTTTTTTTTAAATTTAACTCCATGTAAGTATCTTTACCGAATTAAACTCAAAGTGAATTAATTACATTAAAAATTTAAAACTAAGTGAATGATTTTTTTAAGGATTTTCATTTCTTGCTGTATTTAAAGACGAGCAATTAATTCCTGGATTTTTAATTATGATTGAATCTTGTGAAATGAAACACAATAATGAATAAATTAAAAAGGAATGAATAAATTTTTCGTGCATTTTAATAATCATTCAACTTAACAGAAGAGTTTATCATATTCAATATATATATATTCTTTTTTAATTACCAAATAATTATCAACTATCATATTGATTTCATTTAAGAAATTGAAGCGACTTTCCTATCTGTGTAAACATTTCTCATAATAGGATAAAATCAATTTTAGATAAAAACAAATTTTGAGTTTTTTAAAATTCAATTAGTAATTTTAAGAAGGCCATATAATCATAAAAAAGGAAATTTCTTTTTTGGATCAAGTAAGAAAGAACTATAATAAACTGAAAACTTTAAAATCCTTTTGAAAATAAGCTAAATAATCTAAGGAATTATTTAATAAATTTTGTTGCTTTTAAATATTTTCGATCCGGGCAAGGACATAAATTTTCAGTAGCTATTCGACGAACAATTCTTATCACGTTAATAAGTAACTTTAAAAAAAAGTTGGCTTATTTTGGAAGAAATGGTTTAATTTTGATAGTTTCGTTTCAAAAGTTAATTAGCTTGTAGAAAGAATATCAAGGGCAAAATATTTTTCTGATATTCTTCTAGAGATAAAAAAGTTTATCATTATTAAGGAAAAGATGATGGAATTTTTTCTCTCTTTTAATGAGAAATTCGAGCATAAAGTAAACAGATTTAGGGCTAATTATAAATAAAACCTCTATTACATGTATTTCTTATAATTTTTTTTTTGTGAAAAATGAAATTAAAATCACAAGAGTACCTCCAATTCTTAACAAGCTTAAACTTAGTTCTGAAATTTCATTTCACCTATGGCTCAAATCTGTTTATTAAAAGTGAGATTTCTCATACAAATCTTTTATTACTCATCTTAAGTACCATCTTATCTTTTAATCTCCCATTTAAAAGCTTTATTCTCATTTATTATTCAAGCTAATCATCTTCTAAAATCGAAGTACATTCTAGGATTAAGCATCTTCTAGTTTTAAACTGAATCGATTTCGGATGTAGGAGTGAAATATTTACCCTCACTCGGAGAGTCTTAATTAAAATTTCAATTAGAATATTAATTTTTAAAACATATTTCAATCTAGTTTTCTTTTCAAAACATTTCATAAAAGCGTCATTTGCTGTTTTAATAAAATATGTCACTCTATTTTCGGCTCTCCGATTATTCGCTAGTTTTATAAATTCAGAACTGTCAAAAATAGTTATATTTCCTAGAGGATATTGATAGATCCTATTCATGTTCATCTAAATACTACTCAAATTAATTTCACTAATTTAATTCTGAAATCCATCCTGAATTTTGCAAGGAAGAAAAGGGCTTAAGGGCAAAATATTAAAGGTGTGTTGATACATATTAAGGGTATACGTGATTACATTCATCATATGACTATGAGATAATGCGGATTGAATATTTTACATAAATATGGACACTAACGCTTGATCTCTTCTTCATAAACAGTTAAATAAAAGGATTTGATTAATTTAAAATGAAACATTTTCTTTTTTTCTCAACAAATCCATATCATAAAGCAAATAACTAATGAAATTATTTTTAAGAAATCTTGATAGCTAATGTTCTAAAATGCACTCGTGTGTCTGAACAAATTTTAGATATGTAGTGTAAAATGGAAGCACTGTATGTGATATTTGAAATATAAATGAAGCAACAGAAAGAAAACGCCCTTATTTAGAAAATTTTTTATGGAAAAAACCATCGCAATTTTTGAAACATTTTTTTTCTAACATTGCTCACTTTTGTAAATTTCAACAAAAATAAAGCAATAATTAATGTAGTTAATTATAGATAAATTTTTCACAACGAATGTTTGCTGGGGTGTAACGAATAAAGCAAAATATTTTGGTTATAAAGAAGCACAATTAGCAACCTGTAATAAAAAAAAACTATTGCAACATATGTAGTGATAAATAAACAATAAAGCTGATCCATCGTATTTTTTGTAAATTCGTATAAAGTACAGAACATTTTGACGATTATGGATGGTTAACGAATGGTTCCTTTCACTAGGGAAAAAAATGATCAAAATTAACGTAAAGTTAATTTTTCAAGACAATTAATAATTTTTGCAAACTTTAAAATTTTTAAGAAACATTTTCTAGATGCTATGATATAGTTATTTTTATAGATGGGATTTCGTTTCTTCTATGCATTTTTATGACTTTCGTCTCATGTATTTACTAGTTTTTAGGGCATACACTAATTGAAATGATAAATTAATTAAAAAAGCATTATAGATTATTATTTTAATAAAAACATTTTATCTTTTTTTGTTTTATTCGCTTGTTAATTTCTCTAAAAACTGAATCAATTAGACTGAGATTAATAAAAAATTCAACTGATTTGAGTAAATTTTTACTGATTAAAAATATGACTAACAAAAATAAATGGCTAGCTGGAAAATGGGTAAACGTTACATTATAAAGGAAGATAAAATGTAGAGTCGTGAAATTGATGAACACAAATAATAGGGGAAAAAAAAGAAAAATATATATTAAAATTTATTAAAATACGTTAAATTATCAAAAAATTATGAATTCAGATGTGTTGTAAAATAAGAGGTTAACTTAATCCTCCTGTATCATTTTTATTTCTGGAACACATATCATATCTATAGCTCAAGATATTGAGATATCAAGATATGAGGGTTCAAGATATGAAATTTTCTTTAAGGAAATTTCGCTAGAATTAAGAATGTAAATGCTTGCAATTTAAAATAAAAAAAATCTAGATATTTTTTAAATGGTTGGTTTTTGCATTTAAAAAACCATCGGAAGTGGTCTTCCCTAAACATTTTTTTTACACTGTCTTATAAAGATACTATGCATCCTCTCTTACTGCATAAAACTGTGGATCGTGGAGAAGGCGTGAATACCACAAGTACTCATATTTTCATTTTCAGAGTCCAACGCATTAGAGGTGTGTTTCGTTGTGTAGTAAAGAAAACTGGCTCTTGTGCATTAATTATATAGTTTGGGAGAGAAATAATTAAGAAATATTTATTTTTAGAATAAATCTTTCATGTGATCTTTCAGCGATTAATAATTGGGGTGAGGTTAATACACAATTACTTGAAAATCAAATTTGTATTTTGGATGTCATTTCTGCGTTTGATTGAAACCAAATTTTAACATAGAACTAAAATTATAGCCACAATAGCGCATAATTTCATTTAAGTTATTGCATTTTTAGGTTATTATGTTTACATGCTTGTGAAAGTACAGTCCAAATGACGGTCAACCGCTTTTCAAATACAGTTCAAAATTCGGTACTGCTCTACATTTTAGGTGCTAAGCCTGTGTACTAAATTTTATCTGTAAAGTTGTAAAGTTCTTTAGTCTTCCTATTTTCTTGTACTCGGACAACTGGACAGGCAAGAGAACACGTTAACAATTTCCGCTGAATGGATTTCGTTCGAAATTTGATACAAAGTAACAAATTTCTTTAAAAACCATATACTAAATTTAATCTGCCTCGCTCAAAACATTTCTGAGTTATTCTATTCAAAAGCAGATGCACAGACATTTTCAAAAATGTGTTTTTCGAATTTAGGGAGATCTGAAGAGTAGTCAGAATTTCGAGGTATAATTTTATGACGATTACAATACTTTCTCTTTGATTACGAGAAAGTAATAATCGAAAGTATTTAAAAATGTTATTACATTATTACTTAAAATTAAAACATTCAATGTTCCATTTATTTTGTCTATATTTAATGATGTGGTTAATTAAAGCATGCTACAAACTTTCAAAAGATTGTGATAAAGTTACTTTTTTTTTTAGAGTAAAAGTGATATTTATTTCTTAGTGAAAAAAAAAATGTTTTTCTATCCCAATATTGTTTCTTGGAAACAGTTTTCCCTTTAAAAGTAGAAAATTCTTTAATTCTTTTGTAAGGAACGTAGTGTTTACTCATGCGTTTAGCCATTTTATTGACAGTAGATATGTTTCCTAAAAAATGTTTCCTATTCAGAATTTTCTATTAACCTGAAGTGGAAATAATTCTTATACGTTTATAATATTTTTATTGAATTTAAAAAGTTATTATTTTGAATACATCGCTTTTATTTCAGTTTGTAATTTCTTATTAGGAATTCTATAAAAGGATGCCTTTTAATTCTAGTTTTCATTTAAAGGCATTCTAAAGGAAATAATTGAATGTGACCCAATTTTGTTTAATATAAACCAAGTAGAGTTTTAGAAATAAGTAGAAGCTTTTGTAGAATTTATTATATATATTAAATGAAACTGTTGTAGTTTCAAAAGTTTAATCCGTTTTAAATATATTTTGGGCAATTTCTGCCATTAACTATTGCAATTTTCATTACGGATGGTACAAAAGCTGTCTTAGCAGATTTTACAACCATTGTGCCATTAGATGGTTAGAGATATACTTCATTATCGTACTAAATTTCCACAGTCTCTAATTACCTTGCAGATAATTTTTCTCATCTGTATAATTGCATCATCCTATGCGTAATGACTTGTTTTCACTGCTACGGGAAGAATATTAATCTACAGGTGGTTGAAGAGGACCACAGATTCTATCTTCTAATGCTTTAGAAATAGAGGGAAAGTAAATGTTACTGTTTTTTACTTTTTTGTTTACGGAGCATACAAAGAGAAAGTTTTGTAATCGTCAAAAGATTCGAATTCGAGATTTTAATCACGTGTCAGACCTTGCGCCCGAAAAGCACATCTTTGGAATTATGTCTGTCTAAGAACATAACTTAAAACCACTGAGTTAGACGGATGAAATTTGGTATATGAATTTTACATCAACTTTGTAGATTTCTATCAAATTTTGAAAAAATTCCCTACTCAGGAAGGATTTCGTCTCGGCTGTCAGTATATATAAACACGATGACTTCAAATCAAAGGAACGTAGATATATAGAATTTGGGGCACAGATTTAATACCCAAATGTAAATATTTTTCAAATTTGAAACCATATCCGTTAAGATATTCTGTCATTGTGTTCTTTCACAGCCATATCAAAACGATAATTCAAAAATGCAATGCCTTAAAAATATGAAATTTAGTATATGATTTCGTGATTATTTTTTAGATTTGTGTTTAATTGCTGTTTCAATCGGTCGGAAAAAGCATCCAAAATGTGAATTCAGTGTTCTGGTTTTTGTTTATTGTCAACTTCCCAGTGATTAATCGCCAAATAAATCGCCAAAAATCGAACGCTAATAGGCACTTTCGTAACTATTGTGTAGCCAAAGGCATGCAGTTAATAATACACATGTACATTTCTTAGTGAGTATACGAGAAAGTTTCGGAGAGATTACTCCCTTTATTTTGTTAAAATTTCCATGTTAAAAATATTTAAAATTTCAGCTGACTGTATTCTAAAGGAAACTGACTGTATTCTAACGGAATAGATTAAATAAATTTGCAACCAAATATTATGAGCTGAAGAGTATAATAAATCAGGAATGCTTACCAATCTATGATTACTTACTTGCGTAAGAAGTTTGTTAAAGGTTGGTACTCAGCACAAATGAAAGCAGTTTCATTTTTCAGATTCTAAATAATGTTTATTACAAATCATTAAAGTAAATTATCAAATGTTTTGTAATAAGTTGGTTCCAAAGGAGAATTTGCTTTTATAGGTTGACGAAATTTTAATAGTTCCATCATGGAGTCCTATTTTCATTATTAGAAAATAAATATAAATTTCCTACCAAACATATTTTGAATGGTAAAAATTAATCATGGCATTTTAATATTTTATATACCATAAAATAATAGCTTCATTCAAAAACAAACATATTGGCAAATTTTGAAGAACGTTTGAAACAACGTAGCCCTCAAAATCTTCAAAGAAACTAATAATTTAATATAAAATGTATTGGTTACAGACAGAATTTATATTATTTTCATATACTTAGGAATTAAAAAGAACTAAGGAAAAATATTTTAGTTTGTCCTGTGGATGAAACAAACTAAAATCTATCTTAATAACCTTTCAAAACAATTTTCTTTTCTTCAAAAGGTTCTTAAGTTTAGGAAACTCTTCTAAATTGATTGGAATAAATTTGGGTTACAAACATTGCTATGAAATATGAAATGGCAAAATAAAATGAATGATTGTGAAACAACTTCGAAGATTTTTAGTTAGTTTTGTTATGTCTAGACAGTGAAGATACATCAGGAAAATGATGTTGATTATGAATACTAAATTAGTTTATTGGAATTTATTGCTGAATAATTGTATATAAATTACAACATAGCTTATCATGTCATTTTCATAAAAGGGTTATAATTAATCAAGATAGCAAGCTATTATTGTTTTATTTAATAATTATATACAGAAATCTTTTTAAATTAAAGAATTATATGATTTTATGCATTACTAGCCAAATTTGGTGACCAGCTGGTGTCCAGGAATATTGTTTGTTTTTAATTTCAAAAAAATCTAATAGGTAACTTGATTTCATGATTTCTTCGACAAAATATTTTTAGATGTTAAATTGTGACAGATATTTAAAATTTGTGTCGAGCCAGACATAACCTCTAAGAGCACCGTATTTTGTCCTTCACTGGGTTAAACTAATGTGCTGTGTCGATCAAGTATACTTACTGTTTTCCTAATCCATGCTGTCATACTTGTAGTAGTTATAGGCGGGGCTTTCATTTAATTATGGTGCAATAGCTAATTTCTAAACCATATAGAATGGCACATTCATCTATTTGAAATATCTTAATATATATAGACATCTTAAATATCTCAGAGAATAATGCTGAGTCATTAAATATACTTCTGAAAAAAATATGAAGTTTAATTTTTTATAGTTTTCCAGTTCTATTAGCGATATCTAGGAAAAAAACGTTTGATGCATTTACATCTTAAACAAATGAAGTTCCACTTCTCAGCACAGCCAATTCAATTATGAAGTTCTGAATATCGATAGTTCAGAACATTTTAATGGACACCTCGAGAAAACTTTGACTTACGAAGTTTCATTGATGTGATACTTTTTATACCATACATTAATGAAATTTAAAACAAAGTTACTTTGTCAGTTTTTATTATAACGAATATGTACATTTTTTTTGTTCGTTAACCTTTACTTAACGTTGATAATTTAATACATTAGTTTATTTTTGAAAATGTTAATATATTAATAATGTTTCACTGAACTGAATATGACAAATAAGACCTGGGGTAATGAATATAATTGGAATGTGTCTAATTTTTTCAGAAGTGTATTTATTAACTCAAACAACATAAAATACAACTATTTATGTTGTTTAAATTATTTTTCCAATTTTATTTATTTTAGTGACTTAGAAATAAGTTGTTGAGCCACAATTAAAGTATGTATACTGTTCATATATACTGAACATTGTGTATACTTTTGAAATAAAAGGAATTTATTATGTAATGTACGGTATACCAAAGAAAAATGGATAGACAGATGAAATTATAAGAAATACTATAAAGCAAGAATAAATTTATTTTGAGTGGAATAAAAAGAAATTTGATAAACTTCTATATAGTGCACAAATGATTTTAATTCCTTATATATATAGAGAGAAAGAAATTTGATCCAGACGCCTAAAAAATAAAATATAAAGATATGTACAGCTATTGAGAGATTTTTGAAAATATGTTCACTTTTATTAAAGCATCATACTCTAAAAGTAAAGAGTAAATACACTTTTAAATGTAATTGTAAACTTATAAAGTTTGTGACAAATGATATCGGCAACATTCCACTAACAAAAAAGAATCCGAGGTCTTTTCATAGGTCCAAAAACAGCAGCAATACAAAATTTTCTTTTAATTCAGCAGCCTTTACAAAAATAAGATATTAGTTTTCTTTGAAAGAAAATGGAAAGAACTCTTTTCATAAAAGGTATTGAGGTATCCTTTCCTTTGAATTGTGTTGGCATTATTAATGATTGAAGATTTTTAGTTATATCAGATAGATAATTTTAAATCAACTTTCTTGCAATTTGAGAGAACTGGATGGCTTTTAACCTGAAAAAGTCGATTTTTAAATTTTAGCGTCATAAATAAGCGGTTGATTTAAAATGATTATGGAAAGGTATAATATTATGGATTGGAAAGCAGAATCCGAAAGCTGAAGGATTAATTTTTAAAATGTAATTAACAAGAATCCCTTCATTTTTATGAAGATGTGATTTTTTTTTCAAATTTCAGAACGCATATGAATAATTATTTGAACTGTATTCTTATGAAATTCTGTACTACAATATTTACAAGCATTATGCACCTGTTAATCATATTTTTATTTATTTCTGAATTGTAATATATTTTTAAAAGACTATTTACAATGGAAAATTCCAATTATTTTTTAAAGATTTTCATGTAATGTGACATTCAATATTTTTCACTTTCTCGCAAGAAGTATAGAAAAAGTATTGTAATTGTCAAAAATTTGAGATGGAAATTTTGATGAATCTTTGTTTCAGACCTCTCCGAGTCCTAAAAATATATCTTCGGCATTGTATCTGTCTGTCTCAGAACATAACTCAAAAACCCTTTGAATGAGAGAGCTGAAAATTGATATACGAAATTACGATAAAATTTGTAGATTTAATTCAAATTTTGAGCGAAATCTATTCATGGTCTGTCAGTCAGTTGGAAGTTTATCTGAATCTTCGTGTACGACCATTTACAGTATACTGTATTTAAAATACAGTAGTTCCGAAACACTAGGAAGATAAAATTCAGTGCACAGACTTAGCATGTAAAATATAGATATTCATCAAATTTCGACTCAAATCTATTGAAGGGTTGACCCTCTATCAGTCTGTTCTTTCGCATACATGTAAATGTAATAACTCATAAATAAAATCAATTAGATTAATGATATTCAGTATGTGTTCCTGCTACAACAACTACAGTTTGTGTCAAATTTCGGCGCCAATTGGCCTGCAGAAAAGGCATCCATATATTCAGTAAAATTATAGACTCGGGTGAAAAATCTATATTTCGTAATGTTTCCAATGGTAGATAAAGTCTTTAGGAGCACTTAGGGAATGAAATTAGGCCATTTCTTTTATTAATTTTAATCTCTGTGTAAGCGATTTGAAATGTAAATACTGACAAATTGAACTAACAAAATATTTAATTCCCTGTTATTTTCAAGAAAAATTGGTTTCAATATCTCGCTGATAAAAAAATTCGATTCTTATATTTAAAGCTAATTTGAAATGAAATAGTAAAAAGGAAGACTAAACGTTTTAACACAGCCTAAATACTATATCATTATATGATCGGACAATTTTTAAATTATAAGGCAGTATAGCTTATTAGGATTAAATAAAAGGAATAAAAAACTAGATTAAATAGGAATGCTATAAGAATAATGTTTCCAAATTTAAATGATTTTCCAAATTACTTGATTTTATATCAATACATTTGAATTCACGTTGCTTGTAAATTAAATCTCTCTAAAAGTAGTTCTAAAATACTCAAGATCCCCCCCCCCCCAGCCTAGAGCTGTGGAGCCCTTAGACAGCTGCCTATTTTGTTAATTTATTAATCCAGCTAATGGTGTAAAGATAATGACAGAGCAAAAATAAATCTTCAGATAAAACAAACTTACATATAAAAAGCTATACGTAACAAAATAATGCACTTTATAGATAACAAATAATTTTTTATGAAATGGTATCAATTGTTATTTAAGGTTGAATATTTTTAGCTCTCAAAGGATAAATTAACGAAACAGACGGAGAAGAACCGGAATTATTTGTCGGAATTCGAAGTATAGAAAAAGGGATTTAAAAACTTTTCGCCAAACATAAAGAATTTGAAATGGAAAGATATCAGGGCTGGAAAATGTTGGCAAAAACGTAGCCATTGTATTAAAACGTTTAAAAATGTCCTTCCAGGAAGATGCTATTCTAGCTGAGAGTTTTTGATCCAATAAAACATTGGAATGAAATACATGATGGCTTTCTGAAACTTTTTCTGAGTCGAAGAATTTAATACGACTTTTTTTATAAAACTTTGTTTGTCTCTTGAAGAAAAAGGACAATTATTTTAAAAAATTCGTATACATTTAACAAATATTTATCTATCCATTAAACAACTAAGAAATTCTAATGTCTAAATGAAGTATCTATATTGCATTTCAATAAAAAGAAGAAAAAAAAATGTGAGGATAAATGCAAGGGAAAGAATGTATAGAATAAATAGTATAAGGAATGTTTTTTTTAACATCACATGATAATGTATTATTACTAGTGATCATTTAAGTCAAACCAAAAGTGGCGAGTATGCTTAATACTGAGCACTAAAGGCATATTAGAATGTTCACTCTTAAGTATATTTACCACTAAATTTTAAACAAACTGAAAAATGCTGGCACTTTTTTAGCACAAAATAGTATGGAATTTCTGAAAATTGAAAACCTCTAACAACATTTTGGAATCCCTTTTGCATTTGATGGGATAGCCCCATGAAGAGTTACATTATTTAAAAGAAAACTACTTACCATAATTTCTACCATTACTACATTTCCATATTACTACATACCATATTACTACTTACCATAATTTTACTAATGATATTTATCCAATAGTTTTGTTGAGAAACATATTATCAAATCAAGATTACAAGCTTTAGGAATTCATTGCACTCAAAATGAAATTCATTATTGCATATAATTAATTATTTAAAGGATGATCTCGAATTTGAAAAAAAAAAAAATCTTACTGCACTAGCAATGTTTATCATCTTCCTGAAATTAAAATTGAATATAAAATGTTTTATTCAAGATATTATAAATTACATGCAAGAGTATTTCAAATGTATATAGAATACTTCATGAATTCAAACTTAAAAATAAACAATAGTTGCTTTTGGTCGCTAGAAAATAATCGCAACATACAATCAAACAGGGGTGAGTACATGGGCGTTCGTTGCGGAATATGAAAGGATACTTTCATTGGACCATTCTTTTTTCACGAGGATTCAGAGATTTTTAAATGTACCGTTATTTTGGATATATTAAAGAGTTTGTATCGTTATGGAATTTGTCAAGAAAGTGGTTTCAGCATGATGAGGCCCCAGCACTCAAATGTTTTCAGCCACGCGCATTCTTGATCAACACATCTGGAAATAATTCATTGGATATTGAGGTATTTGTAAATGACCCCCGAAACACCAGATGGAAAGGCATTAGATTTATTTCTTTTGGCGTTACTTAAAAATATGTGGATAGGAATCTATGAAACGAAGAGATCTGATGAAAATGAATCTGAAATAAATATCGGACATTAAATCTGTTACATCATCAACGTTTTATAATATGCAAGGGGAGTTTTTTTCGTAATTGCTTTTTGTATTTCCGGCATTGGAGGTTATTTTGTGCAAATATGATGAAAAAATAACTTTTATTATCTTATAAAGTATTTATATAGTCGTGTTTTAAATATTATTTCATTTTATGATGAAATGATTAGGTTCTTTCCATCATGTTATTTTCTGCACAAGTTGCTTGATTTTTCATTTTTTTCACACCCACCCTGACACGTTTCGTTTAATATTTGAGCCAATAACAATGGTGTAATGATATTTTAAATTTCCTTCAAGCATTTTACTTGCAAAAACTTGTAATAATCCCTTGAAAATTTTTTCCATACCATCTCCGTTTACTTTAAACAGCAATTATTTCTTCTTAGTAATTTATAAAACCATGGAAAGTTTTTTTATTATATATACTAAAATATAGATGCTTTTTTTTGTTAAATATGATTAATAGGATTCAACTCTTATGGATGATTATACTGGACAGCTGTACAAAAATTCACATTTCAGCATTAAATTCATTGATTCAAAAACTTAATTTTTTTTGGCTATTTCAAAGCATTTTCTAATTGGAAATCAGTGCTTATCTAACTGTATAGAAATTAGCTATTTGACAACGATTAAAGTATTTACATAGTTGAAAAATTATACTTTTCATTGAATCCTGGTATCTTATGCGCATGAACCTCGAATAAAATTATACAATATGAAGAGCAACACATAAATAACACTAATCAGAAATTTTAAAAAAAATCAAACTGATAGCATTGTTAAATTCTAGTTAACCTGTTAACAAGGTAGCCAAGAATAATTTCCAGTGTTGCTTGTGTAAATAGTTTTTAATTTTGAAATGAATTTTGTAAAAATCATGAACAAAAATATAAAAAATTTCAATATTAGCTGAAACACTTTTAGATTCATGGATATGTATGCATTCTGGGAAAAGTCTAAACCCGATCTGTGTTTTGGAAAATGTATATTTTTATTGATTTTGGATATATAGGGGATTTGGGAGAGATTCTATTCTGTGCATATCGATATAGTTTCTTTATTAGTTTTTCAATTTCTACGAAGAGTTAACAGGGAATGTAAATCTATCAGTTTTAATAGCTAATTTCAGTTTAAATAAAAATGACAGCTGACTTCATCTTTTGAAACACGTTTCCAAAGTATGACCTGTATTTCTTGATACATTTTTGCCAAGAAACTATTCATATGAGACTTTTTAATTCTCAAAAAAAGGAAATGTTTTGAAAGTGGTTTACTATTAATAAAAGCTGAAAATAAAACGAAGACATGATTGTTTAAAAATCATGCCAAAGTTAACCCTCTCATTCCCAAGTACATTTGATTTCAGGTATTATAGAATACTGTAATCAAGAATTAATCAAAGATAAACATTCTTTACAGCAATGACAACCCGTTTTCTAAATGAATTGATATACAAAAGGCTATCCACTTTAAGTGCTGACTATCAACCAAATATAAGCTCGTATATCTTTGAAAGTTTTCAGAAAACTTCACTGTCCCACAAACCCATCAGAGCGAGCATCTTTAACAAATAAAACACGGACCTGAGTATTCAATTAATGTTTATTGAAAGACGCTTTGTTGAGTGGGTGTTTGGAGTATTTGGAATCTTGATAGTTAAGATCAAGGTTAAAATTGTACATTTTTTAGCAATACATATTAGAATTCTATCTTCGAAGCACTATGGACATTTCCAGACTCGGTTCCCACCACAAAGCGTTTCTTTCGTACAATACCTATTTTAAAAATATATTTGAAAATTCATCTAGTAATTTGAAAGTCTAACAGATAATTTTAATTTTCAGTTATGGAAAAAATTACACGTCTACAGCATAAAAAGCATTTTTATATATTTGCAATTTCAAAAATGAACCAAATCTTTTTTAATCATCTGTCAAATTAATCTATTTATTTTGAAGTTTAAATCACTTTTGTAATACATCAGAATACGGAAATATAGAAAAATAATTTTAGAATTTTTTTGCCAATTTTTATTTCTAAGAGCATTAAATTTATTGAATCATAAATAGCCTGATAGTCGAACTAAATTTATGTGAGGATTGATTCTATTTCACAATTATATTCTGTGATCTCTTGTAACTAAATGAAAAAAGGACCAAGTGAAATTAAGCAATTTACCTATTACGATCATCGATCATCTTTAAGTGGAGATAATGCTTTCATGAGAAGTGATTTGATTTCACTGCAATTCCAGGAAAGTCTGCTAGGCATTCTTGCCGCCATCCTAGGAGAATAGTTTCCTCAATT
This sequence comes from Argiope aurantia, assembly GCA_026543865.1. Taxonomy (NCBI): domain Eukaryota; kingdom Metazoa; phylum Arthropoda; class Arachnida; order Araneae; family Araneidae; genus Argiope; species Argiope aurantia. The sequence goes on along the minus strand of JAPMOR010122446.1, from coordinate 287,398 downwards.
GATTCCTCTGAGCTTTGACTAGCCTTGAAGAGCGGACAGAATAGTTTCCTAACAAGAAGTGATGAGCCAATGGGACTGAATGTAATCAATTAGGGATGTTTAGTCTGCTAACAATTGACTTCATGAAAATGTCACATTAATAGGTTTAGAAGCCTAGAAATAATTATTCAAAGCATTCATATCAAAATTCTACATTACTTTAAACTGTTAATTTATTAACAGTTAACTGTTATTAATTTCTGAATTGATTTTAACTGTTCGGTTATGGAATATTTAAACTGTTCATTCATTGTCTAAAAATTATCTTTTGGGAGTATTAATACATAAAACATTTCTGAAATTGCAGGATTATTTTAGAATTAAAATTTAGTGTTATCTTTAAAAGAACTTCTGGATACTTTTGTAGCAAAAATATTGACATTTCTACAGCAAAATTGCAAGTGCTTTAACGTAAGATGTAATGAAATATTCATATATAATACAATTAGTATAAGACATTAAGGAATATTAAATTACTATATTTATCTAAACAAATAGTAATAAATTTTTATATATTTTAATATAAAGACAATTTAAGTAAAAATTTAACTTTTAATCAGGAACGGGATTAACCAATGAATCCAAAGTATATATTTTATTGCATTGAAATGCGCTCGTTTCCTTCAATTACTATCTAAATAATCTTCGTTCTGATCAATGCGTAAAATATTTCATAAATACACAGAAACAAATTCATCGTCATTGTTCTGTCAGCCATTATATATTCTGGAATATGTAATGTGTGTGTGTATATATATATATAGTATATATATAATAATATGTGATCAGTATGAAGTTGCTTTATCTAACAATATACAACTACCTCATTTTCTTTCATATACCACTGTTCCACAACATAGTTACAAAAATATCGAAGATAATTAAACAAAATATAAAATTTTGTCTTTTTTTCGTCCAAAGTAGTTAATATACTTGTTAAAAAAAGATGCTTTAATTTTAAATCTGTTGCATATCTTGTTAGTGGCAGATTTGTTTGCAGGGGATGTGAGCAATTCATATGCAATAAATTATTATAAAAATTGAAATTGAAAAAATCGGGGTGACTTAAGTACTTCATTAAAAATGTTTAATGAATTATTCATTGTGCATTAAAAATAAGATATAATTCTTTAAACTAAATAATGCACATTATTTCATAAGTACACAAGTAAATGAGCATTGCCCGAATGTTCATTGTAAGATTTACATCTGAAACAATAACCTCATGCATGTAAATTTTTGATAGAAGTAATCAACAAAAATGTTTAGATTATTTTTTTGCTACGATATATAATATTAATAATGTCACTATTTTATTTTTTTAATTCAGAGGAGGTTCATCAAAAGATTATTTTTGAAAAAAGAATAATTCTGAATTTCAACGTCTTATTTTGAGATCCAATCAGTTGATCATAATTCTTTTTAAAATATTTAGATATCCCTTCAAACTACACCTGGTACATTTCAATTTATTAAAAATTAAGATAAACTGCATACAAGACACTGCTGTTAAAACATACCTAACTCTATTTTCTTATTAGCACACTATCTCCATTATAATTTTCAATCTTCTGAATGTCGGATAATATCAGAAACATATCATAATAATGTTCTTAGGTATTTTGTGCCAAAAAAAAAACACGTCAAGATTTTTTATACCTTTACAAGGAAGGAATTAATTCATCAAAATATTTGCCATATATTTTTTAATTCTAATTCTGGATTTAATCCTGTTTTAACTCAACATATGTACGGTATTTATATAAACCCATTATTTTTTTCTTTGTTTAGAAATCTTCTGAATTTATGCAATTTTGCACGTGTTTCTCCCTATTCTTTCATGGAGGAAGAAAGAAGAAAAAATACTAATAAAACAGGCTATCCACATTTTTTTATTAGAGGGGGGAGGCCAAACTGACCCGTACGTGTGCTAGTATTTCAGATTCTTTTTAAATTATGGTAATGACAAATATACGAAAATGAGCAGTATAAATTTAGAGGTCTTCTTGCAAGTGTTTTTACCGATAATGAGAATGGTGATATCTCAGATTCGTCTAATAATGATAAAACTTTGGAAAGTGATCAAGATATAGAATCGGAATGATCTATATCTTGATTGCAGTTTCTGAATTTCCTACAAAGTTTGAGAGAAAGTCCTCTTCTATGTCCCAAATTTTCATAAAACTGCATTCTCTTATAATATAAAAAATGTCTTGAAATGTATGGTAAAAATTCATTTTATTCTGAATGCGTTTTTGGAATACGTATATAAAAAGTAAAGACAAGAGTTATGAGTTTTCAATGTTTGATCTTCTCTTTCCAAAAAATGCCAAATGTGAACTATATGCAAAATGTCGATTTTCCAGTACGTACTTTCATATTTTTTATATAGTAAAAAAACTACTTCAAAAATAATAAATTTCATATGAATGAAAAGGAGAAAAAAGAAATGTATATGGAAAAGATATAGAAAAAGGGAACAAGACTTTTTGTTTTTCTTTTTTCATTTGTGTCCTGAAAAGAAAATATTTGCATGAAAAAGTATTTTTATATTCTGACCATACCTTGTACGTTATACCTTATACCAAGTATAAAATTAGGGTAGTTATGGAATAGTCAAAAACTTCGAACGCGGAATTTTGACAAATCTTTGTGTTAGACCTCCTTGAGTCAGCAAAATGCATTTTTGACTTTGTCTGTCTGTCTATGAGCACGATAACTCAAAAATTCTTTGCTCTAGACTGATGAAATTTGGTATATGGACTTACGACCAAATTTGTAGATTTCTTTCAAAATTTGAACAAAATTCATAAACATGACGGCTTTTCGAGTACAAGTAAACTTGATAAATACAAAACAAAGTGCTAGGGAAGTACAATTCAGCATCTAAAAGATAAATCAGGTATCAAATTTTGAAATAAATCTGTCAAAGGGTTGAACTATGTCGGTCTGTATTTTCGCTTGCATGTAAATGCAATAACTCATAAATGTAGTGACTTAATGAAATTCGATATGTTATCTTGTGTCTACAACTGCAATTCTGTGCCAGATTTTAATATCAATCGGAGGCAAAAAGATGTCCAAATTACGTATTCTCAAGATAAAGTCGACAAAAAGCCAGATTCATCTCAAAGATGTCTATTTCATAATTATTTTTTTGTCTTTGTTCAAGATTACCAATTTCATGAGGTGGAAGGGGATAGCAAAGTTATTGGAGACTATGTGAGAAGGTTTCTGGAAGAACATTTCTGTTGGTTTACTTGCAAGTTGCCAGTAAAATAAGAAATAAATGTGTGACTATTTGTAGTCAAAATATTTCCCCATGTGTGCTAATGTTCCAAAACTGAAAGCATGTGCTTGAAGGGTTAAATGCGTTGCAAATATTAATAAAGGGACGATTCTTTGTTATTTATTATTATCTGCGTTTTCTTATTTAATAAAACCTTAAGTTTCGCTGTGAAACATTTATGCATATTAATAAATGTTTTCTAGATGGGCAGCGCTTAACAGTTTATTAAACGTGTTTTCTAGCCATTGTATTTGCAACGATCTCATAACTTCTAATTATGAGAAACAAGGGCAAAGATTGCTGTCATCTAATGGCAATGATCAGTTGTTGGTTGAATTCATAGCTACTTCATAGATTTTTACGCCATTATTAAAGAGCAGAAAACATATTATATAATCTAAAAGATTGGAAACACTATCCTTAATGGGAATAGAGAACCGCAAAACGTTTATTCTGCTTACGATCGCATCGCATATATATTTAATCTGCTTTCCCCTGATGACAAAAACATTTTTTTTGTTTTTTTGTTTTTCTGAAAAAAGTTTTGAGAACACAAACATTAAAAAAAGTAACAACATGCAAGAATAAAATTATCATAATCAGGATTCTGATTTGTTTTATTAAGAAAACGAGCATTAGGATAGATAATCGAATCTGCTTTTTTAATGAATGGACGATTAAAGCAAAATTTTTGAAAACAAATTCGAGAGTACTTTCGAAAAAAAACTCCATTCTTTCAGATAGTATTTACCTAAAAGATAAAATTTTTCTGATTTGCTTTAGCAACTGATTTGAAAGAAAAACATTTTTGAGACTTTCTGAATCTGTATACTCATGAGTCGCAGACCTATCACTTAAACGAGTCATAAAAAGAGATACTTGACGATAATTAATCTTTTCTTTTTTAAAAACTATGAGTTAGTTTTTATCAGTTAAAGAGTCTTACAAAAAATAAGAAAGTTTTTCACTTATGTTCTTTAATAAACTGTGGATAAGAGAAGAATTATATATTGATGAAATATGTACGAAAATAAATTAATTATAGATAGGGAAAAGGATACTTTTCTTGAACAAGGAAAAAAATTGCTTTGAAATATGATAATATTGATTTATGTGTATGTATCTGTATATTGTTTGAACATCCAGATTTTTCATTTATTTGGTACTCTTGAATTCTTTCAGTCGGACAGAATAGCAATTTAAACCAATGATACAGTTTTGTTTTTATGTGTCAAAAATAACGTTAAATCGATATTGATTAATCCTTAAAAGTGTCGTATTCTCAAGAGTTTTTTCAATTTTCTTCTGTTTACATGAATGAAAATTGCTCATTCAAATGTAAATATGAAGAGGGCCTTCAGAACAAATTCACTTTGATTATAGCCTTCGAAAGATGACAACGAAATCATTCGTGAAAGAAAAATATTCATGCTTATTAATTGTTTAGATAATTTTTTGAACTATGCGAAAATAACAATGTTGGATTACAATCGCGAAGAACAATTTTATTCGTTCCACTGGACAGCAAGGGTAAATGAAAATAGTTAAAAATAGATATTTTTCCGTGGAATTCTGTAAGTTGCATTTCTTAAAAAAATGAAGCCAAATGTTTGCTTAATGTTAGACTAATTTACTGAGACTATTATTTTATTATTAAAATAAAATTTATGAAGCAAAGGTTTTCATATAGAATTGTATTTTTTAATTAGTTAGAAGGAAAGATATCAAATCATGATTAAATTTCAAAGCCATTTTACTGAATTTCTCTTTTTTTCCCCTTCTCATAATAATATTGAAATTATTATTATTATTATTCAAAATATGGTGATATTTTTGTAAGCATTTGCATTTAATTAGATGCATAAATTATTGTTAAAATGAAACTATTTTATTCTGAATGTCGGTAAAAGTTAGGGTTATTGAAATAGAAATAATATTTCAACCATTATATTTTACAAATTATTACATTTCACTTACTGTACGATCCTCGAAATATATATATGTAAATGAAGTATCTTTATACTTTCAAATTAATTTCTTTACATATTTAGTTCATATTCTCTTCCGCCTCTTCTTTTACTCTCAGCTAAAGTTTTCTGTTAAAGCTCATTCAGCGACATTTTAACGAGAACCTTTTTATTAACTGTCCATTCTTATGCTGTTTCAAAGAGAAAATGATTTTTAAATAAATAATTAGTATTAATGTTTATGGAATGAACATTCCATAGATAAAACGAATGTGCAGTCTTGCCCCACAGCTTTATTATAAAATATTACTAACTAGCTTGATTAAGTATCGAAGCAAGGAGAAGGATATAACATAAAAATATCTAATATTATCTTGGAATATAATGGTATTATTTAATATTTAAGCTCCATATTTGTTTTTAAATTAAGGGATATTATTCAGTTGCTCCTCTACGAAGAAAACAAATGTTGCATATCAGATCAATTGTAGGAAGATGTCTAACTACCATTCAATAAAATCATTGTTATCCCAATGAAAGTAATAATCTAGAGCAGAGAGTCTCACAGTCGACAATGTTCTTGATTAAATAAATTAAGATATTCGCTATATTGTCAAGGCGTATAATCTTCAAGAATACAAAAAAAAGATTCCATAAGTTATCTGGATTAACCAGATTAGGCTACGTCTGTTATAATATAACCAACATGATTCATGAGAAGAAATGAATGTCACTCTTCATAGAGATTGCCTTTGGTATAAGGTACAGGTGTTGTCGTCGTCTTTTGACTAGAGCTCAAAATTATGAGATTTTTTAGAACTAAATAAGCAATAAAATATGAAGTTACAAAAATTTCTCCAGTGATGTTATGTTTGATATTGTTGTCAATAATTTTTCCCATGCAGTGCATTGTCATCTGCGAAAACGGGTATACTGAAAAGCTTGCAATTCCGTTAAACGGTTTTCCTCCTCTGCTTTCTTGTGATGTCATTGCACTTACACAATGCTGTTCTTTAAAAATGTTTTAAGCAGCCAATTTTCGTGATGCGTGTATCGTTTCAAAACCATTTATGGCTTTCCATTGCGCTGATCAATTTGCGAAGGGAGAAAGTGAACGTTGAACGTTTTTTGAAATTTTGAAAGTTTTTACTTGTAACCGTTACCGTAAGAGCTATCTATTATTTCAAATCATCACAATCTCAAGCACATGCCTTTAAATAATAATATCCAAAATTTTCTTTCGATTGATTGCGCAAATAAGTCGCTAGAGGTTCATATATCATAAGTTTTTATGAAAACCCTGTACTTGTGGCTTATACTTTATTAGCAATGAGATAAACTTTTTCAAGTTATAAGATTAAATAAATTAAATTTAGCCAGTACAATGCATGTTAATGTAAATATTGATTTTGGTTTTCTATGTTTTGGTTTCCTTTTTCATGTCTGGATAGAATAAGATACTCTGCAATATTATTACAATATCTTCAAGATATTGGGCGACATACTTAATATTAAATAACGTCAAAAAGATATTATATATCTTGTGCTAATACTGAATAAGCGGATTTTCAGGAGGATTATTCCTTTCGAATGAAAAATATACTTGATGAAAATAATGTAAGTTCTATAAATACCATCCACTGCAGATCTAGGATAGCGCCAAATGAATCAACGGATCTATATAAATTTTTTAAGAATAAAAATGAACTTCTGATATTAAAAAGGAATGGAATGACATTTTGCATTATAATTAATGGCATATCTAATTCATTTTGAATATTATTTCATTTTGGGAGGATTAAAGTATTAAAAATATAAGTAGATATCATATACTTTAATAAAATTTTACCTAATTCTCTTCATTCATATTTTAAATCTTTTTGTCAACCTCCCCTGAAAAAAACTTAATGAGATATTAATAAAATGCTAAAAAATTTCTCTCGGAGAGTTGGAAGGTATATTCCTTTACATCTGAGTTACTCCCTGGAAACATCAATTGTTGATGTTAGAATAGTCAAAATTAAGGCCGGAAAATCATTTTTCAGCCCCTAACTTCTAAGATATTTCAGTTATTGAAAAACTTTATATACAAAAGTTGTATGTCCTTACGAAGCGTTAATTTAGCTAATTGGGTTTATTCTTCCATCTTCAATTTTAAGAAAGTTATAGCGGAAAGAAATTTTCAACCCCCCACTATTTTTCCCCCTTTGAGCTAGATAGACCATTTACGAACTCATTCGAGATTTTTCCATTTCTTATAATATATTCCAAGCCAGTTAAATCGAAACAAAAATTATATCAAATCAGAAAAAAAAATTAATTTTATTACTGAATATAAGCTTATGGTATAAAGATAAATATATAAATACATAATTTTTCTGTATAATATTCTATGATCTGTTTTATTTATGCCCAGAAGAGCTTTGTTATTTATATTAATTTAACTTTTGTGTTTTGCATTAATTTAATATTAAATAATAAGTTACATGGGATATTCTAGATATTTTAAAGTCAGCTCTTTTAGTCAAAGTTTCAAGAAATATTTTTGTAAAAAAGAGAAATGCCTATAAAAATTTTCCAAAAAATCTGCGTTTTATTTTAACTAGAACGAATTACATTTATATATTGTGAATCGTAAGATTTCTCTTATTTTTTAATGAAGTGAAAAATGAGAGTGTAAAAAGATTTTCTGCTTTCTTTCTTTTTAGGTGTCATTGACAGTTCTGGTATTAAACTTACTTACACCCCATCTCTTCGACAGCATGATGCGGGAGTAATGGAGTTAGGCTTAGAATACACTAATAAAATGGCCATTCCACCACACCAGGCTGACTTCAAATTAACTGGATATTGTGTTGCCGAGTGTACTCGAGTGGTAATTATTTGAAATCAATTTTATACATTTTTTGGTTCAAAATACCGTTGCAAACGCCACATATTTTTATTAAATGAAACAAAATATTGAAATAGGAGAGTTGTTTTGACGCAAATTAAATTTAAAGAAATTTTATTTGACAAATAGTTGCATTGGGTAATATGAATATTTAACATAAAATTCAAATAATTGTTTAAATTTTTAATGATGTATTCTATTAAGTACATATCAATAGATAAATATCTTTATTTGAATGCGGAAGATTATTATGCTAGTTGCAATTTCATGTACTATAATAAGCTTTGAAACGTTAGAGAGCTTTTAATGTGATTTTAACCACGTTTATTGTTAAACATCTGTAAATGAGGCTTCAGCTGTAATAGATTATCGCCTTATAAATTGTTTGGACAAGAAAACTATTTTATTATATGTAATATCGAAAACAACATCCTTGCTGGGAATGACTGTTTCTTATGTTCCAAATCTCTTTCTCCTCTTCTCTAACAAAGAGGATTCGGGGTTGGAGGATCGCATGTTCGAAACACAAATCTACTGAAATAACAGCGTGTTGTATGTAATTAAAATTTGCCATCTTTGACCAAACACCTCCATTCTGGTGCGGTGTTAAATCTAGGTGAGTTAGGTGTTGTTTCCAACATTCAGAATGTTTCAAAATTACAAAACCTTTTCCAAAATTACTCTAAAATACTTTCAAAATATGACATAAACTCAGCAAATCAAACATGCTCTGAAAGATTCTAATAATATTTGGTCACTTTTCTAGTCATTTGTTTCACGATAAATTGGATTTTTTATGTGTGTCTGATCAACCCTACAGGTTGTTTCAGATTTACTGAAGCACAGAACGTATAAGCATTCAATGTTTAATGAATTCTGAATTTCAGATGAAAGCAAAGACTCATATGAAAATGGCATTAGCATATAAGACATAGTATTACTCATTATAATCAATTATTTATAGCAAATAAAATTTACATAGATAAGTATTTGTATTTCTGACTCCTAAAAAAATAATTTCCCCTTTTAATATCTTTTTTGAAAATTCCGTGAATATTTATAATAGAATCTATGAGATAGTATCTTAAACATTTTAATTCCATAAATTTGACTGATTATTGCATATCGTATTGTAAGGTATCTAACAAAATACACTTGAAAGGAAATTTTTTGAGAATTATTATATTTATAAAAACTTACTTCAATGGAGAATATTCACAAACAAAGCAAAAGTATTTTACCATGGTTCTTTGTATAATTAATCCCATAGTCCTTTGTCAGAGGCAGATATCAGGTTTACTCGAAAATTGGGCAGTAGTTTGCATTAGCCTGGAATGTATTCTCAATATCATCCGTAAATGAGATTTGTGGGTAATGCACCTCACTTTCACGCTTTCTGGTATCGACAGACAGCTCAATAAATATTCAGTTTGTTGTGTTTCACCCGACCACAGAATATCTGGACCTAGTTATGAATTGAGTGTGTTGATTGAATGGATAATTGGGCTGCATGGTGAACGTGGAATGGTGTTAGAGGCATGGAAATACATTCCACACGAATTCTGTTCTAATGAATTTCCTACACAGTGATGAATTAAATTTTATGACTGTGAATTTGAAATAAACTTCCTGGCATGGTGATAAAACTCTATTCCAAACATGAAAATTAAGATTTTTGGGTTCATCTATAAGAAAAACTTTAAATTACGATAATATTTTTAAAGAATTGTAATAGGTTTTAAGAATTAACTCATAAATGTTTAGGTAATTACTTTAAATGTTTCAAACTGATTTAATATAATAAATAAAAAGAAATCTATTATAAAATTTCGATAAAATTCTTAATATTTGAAATTTCCGTTTTCAAATGACAATTTGTTCATTTTATTATCATAAAATACGAGATTATATGTAGAAAACTATTAGAAAGATGTTTCACAAGAGATCTCGGTATATTCTGTTATATCCATGAAAAATGAATTCTTCATAAAAAGATAAAATTGTTTTAAATCAGCGAGTATAAGTCACTGGTTTTTGAAGTAAGATCTATTTTTAAGAAAAATTCAGCTATTCCACATGAAGAAGGAATGATAGTGATGTCATTATTTTGTAAGTCTACTTAACACAACCGGATTATGCCTCGATGGACTCAGTTCTTGAGAAGCCAATACTCATTTTTCATGAAAAGAAGTATTCTGTGGATTAATAATCTCTTTATTAAAAAAAATTAAATTAATTTTTTAGGTTGAGAGGGGAAAATTGAATAAGTTGTGGTGATAAAACTAAAGACAGCTATAGCATTTTTTTTGCTTAATAAGTGGAAGTAAGAAACAAACTACATAATTAGCAAAAAAAAAAAAATCTAAACTAGGCAGTTTCTAATTTTGGGGATGAAGCCGCGATTTTGTAAAATGAGAAAGATAAAAAGCAAACTGAAATGAAAATCGGGTAAGTATCCTAAATAAGAACTGTTTTCTTAAAATATCGATTTAAAAACAATTGAGCAACTCGTCCTTGAAAATCCTCTGAAATTATAATTATCATGAATGTAGAATAAATGTGATTATTTTGATCCTTAAATGTTCAGGAGGTATAGGTTTTGTTTTTTCTGCTTAGATTTCCACAAACAATCGAGCAATTGTGCACTTTATTTTGCTTCAGAAAATTGTCATAGGCTGAAATAACATATTATATTTCAAGTTTGATTTAAATAGCTTTTATATTTGTTATTAAAAGAATTGCTTTGTCCTACAAAATGAAGTATAGTCCTTTTTTATTCAAATTTTAAGGCATGTTTCAAGAAGTAATCAGATATCAAAATAATTAAATGGTTGTATTGGCTTAGAATGATCTAATATTCTGCAGGAAGCGATTTGACATTTATTTGATCTTTTTACTAAACTCATATATATGATTCTTAGCACCAATTTTCAATTTTAATATCCTTATGCAAAATATCGTCAAAGTATTTAATTGGCAAAGTTCATAGACATTGATTTTCATCCTTGATGACAAATGTTTTAAATTCATCTTATATTCAAAGTTTGACAGAAGAATAATTTAATCATAAATACATTTTAAACGATAGAGAAATTTGAAAAGTTCTTTAGAGCGCATTAAATTTGTAATTAGAATCAACTCTCTAGATTCATTTTAAATTTAAATCCATTTCAAAATAGTGAAAACAATAATAGTTTGAAAAATATTTAAAATTAAAAAAAACATCAACTTTTTCATTTACAGAAGTAAGCAATGAATTTTTTTAAGAAACGGGAGATTTAATACATTCTAAGTACATTCCTTTTAGAAATTTTTTTAATGAAATGTTTCTCATGATATGTATTAAAGAAAATTTCTTCATATCTTCATTAATCAGGATCTCTAAAATCCCAAATCACCTCTCATTTGTAAATTAACGAGTAAAACGTTTTGCTTGTATTACCTTATGAACATAATAATTACAGTAATTTTTATTAAATATTAACCAGCGAGGGATATGTTGTAGGGAGGTTGAAAATTTCAGATGAGTTCGCAAATGGGCCAGCCAGTTCAACAGGGATAAAAATAGTGGGAGGGGGCGGGGGTAAAATTTTTCTTATAACTCTAATTATTGAAGTTAAAAATGTTATTAAAATTAGGGAAATTATTCACTTGTTAACCAATAAATTTAATTTTAAAAGTTTTTTTATATCTGCCTCCCCCTTGAAATAATAATAACCGATATAAGTTAATTATCACTGCAATCTTATTCCTATTTATATATAAAACTATTTCAATATACGTTTAAGCCTTTCTGTTCTTAGTTTGATGAAGATAAAGCGACCTTGTAGTAGAGTCGTCTTGTAGAAACAGAAGGAGTTTGGGTTTCGATTATACAGAAGTTCCATCATGTTTACTGGCAGTATACTTTTACTTGACTTAGACAAATGGAAATCTACATTAGCTTACAGACAGAAATTCTGGTCTTTATTTGTATATTCTAGAAAGAATACAATGAAGTATTTCTTCTTGGAATAAATGAATATGAAATTTAAAAGATTTTGATATCAATTAAACAGGTTCGAAAAAAAAAAGATGCATTCCCAGAATTAGAAAAATAAGGATGAATTTATATTTTTTGATCTCAATATAAATTCGTTTAAGAAATGAAATATATCTCGTAATTTAAAGGGTGACTACTCACGCAAACGTCACAGTTACATGACAAATGTAACTGCGCATGTTAACTTACATCAGTATAAAAATGAATGTCACCAGGGAATTAATCAATATTAAAATGAAAATAGAGTTCAATAAAAAAACAGTTGAAAATAAAATGAAGAAATCTACAAATAATTACACCCACTCATTATATTAATCTGTAGAAAATTTAATTGAAAGACGATGAGCATAATTATAATTGCGATGCCATTTTTTTCTGAATGTTTCCCCTAAGATAAAATATTTGATGAAAGGCTAGATAATGAAGTTGAAGACTTCAAACAATTTCTTAAAATATCAGTAATCAAATAATTTTTTGTTAATGTACTCAATTAATAAACCAGACTGAACCGATTCTTTTTTTTATTTAAATAGTTAATTATTACTATTTTGCTAATTTGAGATATTACCATTCACAGAAAGGGACTATTCTTTTATTTTCAAAATTATATTCATAAAAACTAGTCTAAATTTCTAAAATTCTTTTGATGTCGTTTTTCTAATGTCATAATGTAATAAGATGTACAAAGACTTTAAACGTAAAAAAAAAATCATTTTTTTAGCTTTAACGTAAAAAACCTATCCATCTGTGAGAGAAGTAATTATAAAATCTTTTGATCTTATCGATAAAATAAATTAATCAGTCTATCGCCGTTATCAAATAATAGTAAACGTAATTAGCTTAGAAGTTAAGAAAATTATTGTATTGCTGATTATACTTCAAAGTTGTTTCAAAAACTATTATAAAAACTAGCTCGCTCCATAACAAACGGTGATAATGATTCATACCCTACTTTATTTGTTACAAATTTTTTTTTCAAGTAATAGCTTTATTTTACATGAAAGCTAATCTTTTTTTTTCAAGCACCAAAAATATTATAAATTAATAGTTTTTACGTTTAGCAATGAAAAAATATTGCTGTTTGGTTTATATAACACATAGTATTTATTGGATATTTGAGTTTTCGTGTGGAGCCTTATAAATTTCCCATCTTACAACAATATGGGAAATGGAGTGGAAAACTGTTGCTCATCAATAACCTTACTGTACCGAGCACAATTATCGACGTGCTTTGCTCTACGTAATTACACTCTAAGCTGTTAGCAACTCTGACTATAATTATTCCGTGATCAATATATAACTCACGACGCATTTTAAGTAGTTAATTTTTTATACATTTTATTTCAATCAGGAATCTTTGTAACATGATGAATGGAGCTTTCTCATATATACAATTCCATATTCTTCAATATTTGAGTACGCATATATAAATTTAAGCTCTCTTTTAGCACTCTTAAATTAAAATAGCTACTATTTCCTTATCGATTAGTTTTATAATGTAATAAATAAATCCAAATACGTAAAACTTTTTCAACTATCGACAATAGGAACCATTTATGAATTTTCCTTTTGATATACACGTTCGTATTTACCCCCACCCCCTTAAGTCCACAGTCTTATCTCAAATTAAAGTGTTTGAATCAATTTGTTTTCGAAATATTAATGGGCATATTTGCGGTAATGGAGCACGTAAAGCTCTGTTGCACGCAAGTGCAGTGAAAATGTATATCACGTATTATTTCCGGATTTGTTTGAACTTGTACTTTAGATTGCGCGCTTGATGTATCAGTATGATTAAGGTGGTTAGAATGTTCCGCTATGGACCAATTATCTTGTTCGGATTTTGTCATAATTCCTAAAGGAATAACTCGATACATAATATAATATGAGAATATCTTAGAAATGCTGTTGCAAACTCATTTGAATAATTTCACTTGGATATCTAAATATGATTCTAAATGCCCATGAAATTCGAAAATTCTAACTCTGTTTGGCCTTAATCACATGGAAATTCATCACCACGTTTGCTTTTATAGACGAAGGTAATTGGCATTTTGGCATTGAAAACACGTAGAATGCTGAATCATTCTTTAAATATTTTGAACCATTAGGAATCAGTACCTGTGGCACCACCTTTAAGTATTTCTACATTATAAATTAAAACCTACATACACAAGCTCATGTTATATATTAAATAGGAATAACGTACGAAGCTCGGACTTCAATATAACATGTTTTTATTTGAACCTTAATGCATATTCGTAATATATTTTAGCAACTATATCCTTCCTGGGAAATTTTTATTTATTCAAAGGGTGTCTGATTGAAAAACGAAGTAAGCCGTTTCAAATATTCCACAACGAAAAATTTGTATGTTAAGTCTTAAGGTTTTAGCTCAAATATGACTCTAAAATGCCCTTTAACGTGTTCATGAGATACTTGTTATTTGTTCTCATATATTCGGTGCCAATGAATCGAAATAAAAACTTTATGCCGCTCATCTCAAAAAGGATTTTCCAGGTGCATACTCTATCTTCCACCCTCGCGGGGGGGGGGGGGGGGGACATGACCTCAGAAATGAAGATGAGAAGTTTTCATCACCCGGATGGGTACAAAAATGCTGGCCTTTGGCTATCTCCTACTATGACGCGACGATTTTCCCACAAGAAGCATTGTACCATCACCTAATGGCCCTTAGCACTCAACTTTAGTTCCCGTCAATGCTGTCGTCGCCGTCCGGTCAGGCAGATTTAATTAATCCTAATGCGTTAGTTAGGCGGTTCGGAGTAGCAACGGTGTGGTTACACCATCTGCTATTTTAATTGCTTGCAGATGGCGAGAATAATCTTCTATTCCCTATAAACATAAATACAGAATTTTATTCGAATTTTTAAAATATTGTAAAAGTAAGTGCGTTAGTTTAAAAACTGTACTTCCTTTTTTATACTTGTAGATTTTTTAGTTAATATAATGCTTCAGATCGACTCATTTTTTTTCTTCTTCATTAAAATAAGAAATTTGAAATCATTCGTTATTATATGCTATCTTTGTTTGATTTCGAAACATTTGGTTGAAATTCACGATACATAGCAGTATTTTACTAATATCAAATTTTTTATAGTTTATCCTAGAAAATATAAAAAAAAATTCCAGATTCCATAGAAACGTACATAGAAAAAGAATCAGTTTCTCACTGCAGACGTCGCAAACTACCCTTTTATGTGATGCAGAAACGATCAAAAACAATAATTAAATAAAAATTTCTAAAACTAATTTTAAAAGTTTTAATGCATTTCAGATCAAAATATTTTCTCTCAACAAAGAAAACTTTTACAAAATTTTTAACCCTCTAATATAAAATGTTATGATAAGATTTAATACATTTCAAACAGGAGGAAGCTGAAGTATCTTATTTAATGGGCTTAGTTTTTAAATTTTTGAAAGGATTTGAAATTCAATTATGCAAAATGTGCAATATTTAAATCAATTATATAATATTAAGGATAGAATAAACAAAAATAAAATTTTCTATTAAAAGTTAGAATATTTATTTAATTTTATGGTTTTGTTTTAAATCTCTGTAAATATTCATACCCTTAATCCTATTTTTAAAATGTATAATTTTGAGGGGATTTACCGAAATTCTCTATATGATATTTTTCTATTTAATAAAAAGTGAATAATTTTCACTACATTTTACCGATGCTATGTTTTTAAAACTTTTTTTTTATCATATCATCAGTAGATAATGTACGCGCTTGCATTTGAAATAATTAGTAATAACAAACATATAGATGAAAAAATATCTGCCAAATATAAAAGGGGTGTCGCTTACAAAGATTCTCCTCTTCCAAAATCATAATTAAGGCAGAGTACATCACAATCACCATGAAGAATTTTAATTAAGATGTGTTGCATATTTTAAGCAGAAAAAAAATTAAACTCTAAAAATATAGCTTTCTTTATTCATTAGAAGATCAGAAAGTGCAAACTCTGAGAAAGAACAGAGAAGTTGTTAAGGTGAAAAAATTCATAAGTACTGTTTTCTAAGAAACCTTATGCTAATGGGATTTAATAATTAAAAGAAGAAAGTTAGGGTTAAAATTTAAGAAGCTAAAATTAATGTAATTATTCTACATACAATGTAACTGAGCGTTCAGAGAACAAAAGAAAATATTCTTTGAACAAAAGCTCTAGGGTATGATATAATATCGAATCAAATATTCCTGTTTATGAAATATTGTCGTATCATTTTACTTTTAGCTATGAAACTTTATTTCCTCAAAAATAAATAAAATAAAGGCAGCATAAAAATTGAAACTTTTTTTGCCATCATATAATTAGGATAAAAATTTTACGTTTAAAGGCAATAAATGATGATCTTACATCTATTAAATTATGCATTGAAAGTTTTGTTATCTTATGTAGAAAACTCTGAGATTTAATGGATTTATTCATATAAGAGATATCATAATGTGATTATTTATATGTTTGATGTTAATGTGTAAATTAAATGCAATCTATGGTTATGATTAAATTACTTTTTTCATGGAAAATTTTTCTTGTAGAAAATTCTCAGATAATTATTTTTGTTTAAAAACGAAAATACTGTAGTGTGATTAGCTAAGTACTTAGTATTACAGCAATAAATAGAAGTTGAGTTTCGATTAAATTAGTATTGAATTTGACCACATTAGTTGTTGTCAGGAATTCCAGATGGTCTGGCTTTGCTTTACCATCTCCATGAATCCAATCCAAAATATTGATGATTAAAATCTTAGTAGTGGGAAAAAAGAAGCTTCAGTTGGTTCGTAGAGCTAAAGTACCAGAGGGAAATAGCTGACTTAGTCCCAAATGCCTGCTCGGCTTAGCTGAGTAAAGTTTAATGGCCTTCACACCTTGGGTGATCCTACTAAGAGTATATATATATGATGTAAATCACCCATTCCGTCCAGGGCCACGTCTCCGCCACTATAAAGTAGCAGAGCTGGACTTTGAAGTGGGCCACATTTTAAGTAACAAAGACAGGATTATTCAAAATATTTGAACAATTGCAACTGACTAACTTCCTAGTAAACAACGGTGTTGAGAACATTTTTTACACAATAGGAAGGAAACTTACATTTTGATTTGCATATGTAATGTTCGAAATCACTTTCCTTGGTAAAACGGGCAACATATTTGTTCCATTACATTATCTATGTGCGCCTTTAGTTCTTTCACTGATAGGCACAAAAGGGGCATGAAGAAGGAGTGTACGATATATGCTAATGAAATGCAGTCACAAGAAGTAATTTTAGAAGATTTAAAAAGCCACACAAGGAGCTTATTTAAGGTATCGAATGCGCACCAGTGGCTGCGAATGAGCATCACTGTGCCTAACATGAAACGAGCTACGGTGTGGATTCTGCCCATGTGATCACGTGACAGGTCAATCATTAAATCTGCGATTATAACTTTAAGCTTCCTTCAATTTGTTTAAGATTTTTCATCCTGATGCTTTTTATAACAAAATAATAGTCATTGATAATCGTTGTTGTTGGTAATTGCAATGGTTGGTTTTTGAATAAACCTGAATTGCAATAATATGTTTATAATTTTTTCTTTGTTTGGTAAGTCATCATTTCATGAATTTTAATAATCAAATTAATTCCCGAAAATTTCATCTTGACATATATTAAAAATAATTAGTTTGAAATATTAAGTATTATTTTGAAAAATAAATTAAATGAAACTGAAAACAAAATGAATGAAGAATGATGGTGGCTAGAAGTATTTATGCTTTTATCATATAATTTTATACAAAAGGAAAGAAACTCCGCAAAGTTAAAAAATTATTGTATTGTTATTATAATCAATATTTACTTGTAAATTTGGGATGTTTTACAAAATAAATTGTAGTAGAATATCACACTAAATAAAAATTATTCAATTCCTTAGTCAAACAATTACGCTGAACGTACTTAAAATAAGTTTAATCTCAATAAAACACTGCTTAGTGAAAAATTTTTCCCTAATAGGTATGTTTCTTAAATGTTATCATTACTTAATCAAATGCGAAATGACATGTTTATGGATTTTGGAAAAATACTTGGCAAAGGGGTAACAGTAATAGTTTATAAATCATAAATAACTTTGGGAGAAAATGCTGTTTCAGTTTCAATAGAATATATAATAATTAGGAAGTGTATATGTATAGAAATATGCGCATATTGATGCCAGTAACAAGATAACAAATTCACAAAAATTTATAACTAAATGCAGACGAAACTTTTGAAAGCACAATTATTTTTGTATAAGATTCTTTTGGTCAAGACATCGTTTTACTGGATGTGAACTAATACAGCAGAAAATTTCATAATAAATTAAAGGAAGAACATCATGT